>ADNK01003132.1:0-26543 GCA_000320545.1 Bigelowiella natans CCMP2755 | reverse complement strand
GTACGTAGTACGTACGTAGTACGTAGAGTAGAGAGAGAGAGAGAGAGAGAGAGAGAGAGAGAGAGAGAGAGCAGCTCAAAAAGTAAGTGCGGTCTCTCGAGAGGGGAAGAATCTTGCCCAAAGGGACTGCTAGTGAAGTAGTACCCTACAGGGAGAGAGGAGAGGAGGAGAGAAGGGGCTATGAGGAACATATCATACCGCAAGGGACTGTTAGTAAAGTAGTACCCTACCGGGAGAGAGGAGAGGAGAGAAGGGGCTATGAGGAACATATCATACCGCCAGCCACTACCGGGTAATACTTTAAACTTTCATAAATACTAGGCGAATATAGTACTTACGACATAAATACTGCTCTTGTCGTAGTAGTCCTAGTCCTGGTAGAAAGAAAAAAAAGAAATTCGTATAGGATTTCGGAAGTGGTGGAGATAGATACAACTGGCCCTCCCCCTCCCCTCAACCACTATTACTACTACTACAACTGCAACTCGCTGTTACTACCACTGTTACTACTTCTAATACTACAGGATTTGCAGAGCAGAACAGCAGGAAGGAGAGAATAACGTGATCATGGTGGCATGTGAGTGTCCTAGCACTACACAACACGTAGTAGCCATCGAGAGGAGAAGGAGGAGGAGGAGATACGACGGTGTCTTTCTTCTCATTCTCAATTCTTTAATCATTTTCGCTATGATCTCGCCCAAGAATAACCCCATACAGGAGATTCTGCTTCAAAGACGGTAAGCAGTCAGTCAGTCAGTATGCAGCGGTTAGTTAGAAATGATGATGTAGCAAAATGATGTAGCATGCCCCACTCTCCAATGAGAGTTGTCATATCCCACGTGTGTATGTAGGTGGTGCAGCTAATTAGTTCAATCGCTAATGCTTAGTTATCCTCATTTTCCCTATTCTATCGATATATGCATATTTTCATATATGCATACACACACACACACACACACACACACACAACACACACATAGGTTCCTGATCGCCCAGCAGCATGATCATCAACACCGCCAACAGTTATTTGAGCACTTGGTGAATAGTTTCCATTTGAATAAGCCATGTAATTGGAATACGAAGATGCAGGGAGGAAATAGGCAAGCAGGTGGCAAACGATTGTCATTGATTCCATTTGGAGGAGGAGGAGGAGGAGGGGGAGGAGGCGACATGCAGGTAAAATATAAAATCAAGGATATGTTTTAAATGAGAACGGTTACGATGCCACTTACCATTATTACCAAACCTGTTTATCGGCAATATAGAAAATAGCTGCTACTACTTACCCATCATCATCATCCTTATCATCATCATCATCATTATTATCATCATCATCATCATTACAGTCATCATCCCCACCACCACCACCACCACCACTACGATCGCAGCCACCATATCAATCGTTTATGCTGGTATATGATCATTGTGCTAGGCTGGTGGTCCTCTAAGATTTGACCCCAATCGAAATGCTTATGTACCATCTGAGCAGAAGATTACTCAACCAAGAGGACTTGGCAATAAGTAACAATCAGCAATAATAAGAATAAGAAATATGATGATAATAATAATTATATACAAAAGGATTTGGTATTAAATAAGAATAGCCATAATAAATTATTTGGTACGACAATATAATGCTGATAGTAGTACACATGTATATGATAATAACATATTTGGTATGACATTATAATGCTGATAATAGTACACACACCACCCACACACACCCACACACACGTACATATATGATATTTCTCGAGCACCCGATGACACACACATAGGCACAAACAAAAGTAAATAGATATATAAACACACAATACAAAATGTTATCGTTCTTCTTCCACTACTAGCACGATCTGCATAATTACACGTAGAAGTACCTAAAAAAATGGCAACAACACGCCACATACATGTCCAAATACATGATGAGAAATCATAATACTACTACCCTTTCTTTACACATTATGTAGTGACAACTTATTCGATTCGAAACAAAAACACTTTTTTTGAGAGGATAGTTGTCCATTTAAATAATTTTGTGTTCTATTTATGAATTCATTAAATTTTGTTCCTCCAATATCAACATTCTCATCATGGTGCTTACTAATCATCACTTCCTTCATACTACTACTACTATTTCTCCATGTACCATAATATCCTAGATTCTCTGATTACTGGTGGGATCAGACGAAAACAGACGTAATTTATTATTATAAAAATAATACTACCACTTAGATTATTACACACTTTACTACTCTTCTCATAGCTCATCAGCAGCCTCCTCTTCCTTTTCTACTGCCATGGTTGCTCGTGGTAGTGAGTCAAAGATCATCTTCGTCGTTATGCTATAATAAATAACAAATCCACATTTGTTTATTCATTCATTTACTCCTCTATGATGACATTCTTCATTATTTTACTAGGTAAATCTCTACGTTCCAATATCTGATCCTGATATGAAAGGTTATTTTATTGTTGTTATTATTATGAGTAAAATAGTATTGTGTCATCGACTGGAAGATGGAGACAATTTCGGTGCTGACCAATTGACTATCAAATGGTGATAATGATGATGATGATGATGATGATGATGATGATAATGATGATGGTGTTCTCCTTTTGCTCTCTTTTTGAATAACATAATAAATGACTACACAGATATATAGGCGGAGCAATTTCCAACTAAGTAGTGAATGAGAATGAATATTTCCCTTCCTTTGACACCGATTTATGTTGTATACATGCCCATGATGCTTCCAGCAAAAGACATCGAGCTTGTACTAAGACCAAATCAAGTGATAATTAAAGGTGAATAGTATAGTAGTCGTTGTAAGAAGGAAGATTTAGGGTTAATAATGTAGTATTGTTGATTTTCTTTTTCAACCCATTAGTGATGAGAATAAATATAGCGATGATGCAACTGCTCTTGTTAAATTGCTAGTGCATTGAGTCCCAACAATATGAATGATTGTTATCATAATTAGTTAATACTATTACAATTAGCAAAGGGGAAAATCTTATTCAATGAAACACTTGCATACCCTGTCAAAACATATGATCCTTCATGGGCTTTTGAATTGGACGATATAGGGGTATATATATATATATATATATATATATATTATATGTGATTTATTTAGAAATTATGCTAAGAAAAAACTTGTCTATTCATTAATGAGTTTTTCTGTATGTATGTATTTATTCATATTTGTGTTGCAAAAGAAAGTGCCTTCTCTCCTTGTATTGATCATCTCCATTGCACATATGTCTTAATTTATACATCATCACTATTGTCTTTTAAATCCCTTCCTCATTTTCATCTCGAGGAAGTATTCGTCGTCTGTAATATATATATATATATATATATATATATATAGATATATGTGTACATATATATTATGTATATTTCCCCAACATTACTCAACATATTTACTCAACATATATATATATATATATATATATATATATATATATTTGTGTGTGTGTGTGTTTTATTGTTGTTTAGAGAAGGATTTTTGAACTTCAGCTCGAAAAGGAGAATGTAGTAAATTACATGATGATGATGATGATGATGACGATGATGATGACAATGACGCGTACATTGATGATTGATTACGAAATGCCTCCCTCCTTTAAGCCGCAATAACAGCTATCTATGATCAATACATCTATGTCGCCTTTTTTCCCCCTACCCTTCCTTCTAATTTGGATGCATGACCTCATCATCTCTCCTTTCGTCAATTAATATACCACCTTTTAAGTATTTTTTTCTTTCTATTCCATTACTAATTTTGGCAGTTCTACTAATGCTAAACACGTTTGAATTTAAACTCAAAAAGTGGTATGCACTTTTTTGTGCGAGATAGATGATACTGTTTTGTGTGTGATCTGCTATAATGTAGACGTATTTGATTTGGGATGAATTTAAACTGGGAGAGACTGTTGCTCACGATCTTACAGTCAGTCTGTGTAGCATGTAAATCATGATGATGCATATAATTATTATTATTATTATTCTTATTATGAAGTGGATGATAAGAGCACAAAGTACGCGCACACTCACGTACACACATAAATTACTATTTAAGTAAGAATTTCCTGAAACGAGATAAAAATCAGGAAATTTTTCATTAATGATCGGCAAAGCAGCAAACTATTATAGTGAATATCCTAAATGAGAATTATGACAGAATATCTAACTTATTAGTTCATAATTGTTTCTTTATACAGATTACCGATGTAGCTTTTTTTGAGTTTGAGGTGCGAAAGAAATTTGTCCGCATCGTGAAGGATGCCGATGAAATACAAGCAGATGATAACAATGGTATGTGCAGACAATAACAATACTTCGTTCATGCATTAATGTTACTTAATCTACCTCTTTGACTTGAATACCACAAATTATATTAATTATATTATTTTTTGTATCCCTTGCTTCCTAATTCTACTACTACTTCTTACTACTATTTTATACATCAAGAAACTAAGAATAAAACATCGTCGCGTTTAGTTCACGTTCGCAGACGGAAAAAGGTTATCTTATTGATATAATTTTGCAAAGACCGATCACAGGGCATACATATGAAACAAACGCGAATTCGTTTGAAACATAACACAAATTCCCAGAACATACATGTATCGTAATTTAGGATAACTACTACCATAGAATATCAAAAAACTACGAATGTTAATCTTCGAATCAGTATTCAAAGGTGATAGTTGTGAATATACGCTTGCATATGTATGGGCGTCCGTTATTAGTCAAAATACGTGATTCCCAACGAAAATAATGATTTAATCATTACAAAAATTAAAGATTGGTACCGTAATTTTCGGCTTGTTTGGAAATGTGGAGGGAACTCTGGTGAGTAATGATGATGAGACAATCATATATATATATATATATATATATATATATATACATGTTTCCATATTTGCAGATGATATACAGGATCGTATCTGTCTGCTTGTCTGCTGCCCTGTGTATGCATGAATGAGTTGTGTGTGTTCCTGTGAAAATTTATATATATATATATATATATATATATATATATATATATATATATCAATATGCATATATGTATATTTACATATATACGATAATATTATATCAATATGTGTTTCATTTATGCTACACTGACATTGTAAAATACATGTATATATATATATATATATATATATGTTATATATATATTTGTTTGTGGTGTGAATACTCTCTTGTTGCTGCCTCCATATTGTTATTTAAGGTGGATTACTTCAAGGATTTGATTCGCGGAGATATGTATGTTGTTAAAGAATATCATAATTGAATAAATTTAGAGATTAGCATTATTAAAATGATTCTTATCTCTCAATCAATTTTTTATTCTGTTCCCATCAATTCTTCCAACTCTTTTTCAACATAATATTTCAGGCACCACAGTATCTTAGCTGAAAAAGAAGAAGTTCCACTAGTGAGGAAAATCGGGTAGTTTGCATCTAAAAATGTGTCGGTACTTAAATTTACATCAATGAATAAGTAACTATATCCCATTTGCATATACATATATGTGCAAAGAAGATTTGGGTTACCTTAACATGAAAGCACAAACACACACACACACACACACACACACACACATAGAAAGAGAGGAGGTTACATATGTGAATGAAACTTCGAAGAACTATCATCTAATAATTTGGGGAAAATGCTGTGTAAATCCTCCTCAATGAAAGATACAATGATTCAGTAATACACCGAATAGAGCCAGCAAGGTTATATTCATGTACTTATGTGTATGTGCATGCATGTAGCAGTGTGTAAATTATATATGATTTAACAATTTCTTTCTTTTTGGTATCAATCGACGATGTAAGCTTGCAGATCGTTTGATGATATATGTTTTCCCATCTGAATGATAATATTATGAACATATTCCCTCATCTTCAAAGTAATAGAAATAATAATGTTAGAAGTAGCACTTAAAAAAGCCTTCTATTATATGATAGATAGATAAAATTTAGATAAATATATGGTGTTTTTGTTCAGGTACCTACTAGGCGGAGCTCTACTTAGCGTATCAGATAATTTAGGTGTTCCACTTATACCGCCACAGGTATAACAACAACAATAAAAATAAAAATAATAATAATAATAATAATAATAATAAATGCTCTGTTACTAAACTGATACACAAAATTTATTGTAGTGTTACTGCCAGTAAAATATTTAATCTTACTTTGATTAAGAATTTTGTTTGCGAAAAAATATTTAGTTCGAGGGAAGCATTTCCATGAAAGGACCAGGACAGATAGGTGAAATATGAAGTGAAAGAAGAGATATTAAAATGACGGACTGGTGGGAAAATAAGAATACAATAGAATATTCACTGAGTATGTGTCGCGCACACGTATCTAATAGACAATTCCACTCACTTCATTTAATGTTTTTCAGAGATGAATAGTGAACAATTTTAGATACTCGTATTCAGTTTTAGTAGCTTCATTTTATTTTATGCTTTTATTTTGACTACGTTAGGCATAGTGCAACAGATGCCAGGCGAAAGTGGAGGATATCATGATACTCGATTTATAATTTCCACTGGAGTTAATGTGAGTACAGATATAGATTATGAGCAAAAATAATGATATAAAAAATTTGCATTTACTGGATTACTAGGAATCATAGAGAATTACAAAAAGTTACTTATGACAGATCAATGCATATTACATATTTATTTGTTCCGGGGTAATTATCTCCATTTGAGAATTTTTTTAAAAAAATTTGGCTTATTTTTCCTTGTTCTGCAGGGCGTTAATGATACCAAAGTGAAGAGTACACAGATTGGTCGAGTTTTGCAAGGCAACTATGATCAATTACTCTATATTTACATATGCAACAATAGCTCATCACAAAATCAAAGAGATCAGAGTAATTGATAGAAATGAGATCACTATAAGATTATGCTAGTACAGAATTCGCAAGTATAAAGCAGGAATAATCTAGATAATATGATATAACATGTCAACTACATAGTAAACAAATGATGTACATAATACATACATATATATATATATATATATATATATATATATATATTTAATGTGTGTGTGTGTGTGTGTGTGTGTGTGTGTGTGTGTGTCATCATTAACATTGACGAGAGTTCATTAAATTTTGGGATCTCAAATTTATCGCTGAATGATATTCTCTTCCTCGAATTGCCCAGCATGGTTGATGACGAATGATATTTTAAGCCCTGAGTTATATTAGGTATGGATATTATCCTGGAAATGGAGCGTCGGAGCGAGGTTGATCCAAATTTATTATGTGTATTTTTTAAAAAATCAAACAGTAATACTGCATTTCATGTAGATAAACGAAGACGGACAGCCAGCCTTTGAGTTTGGAATATGTGATTGTGGTAATGAATTTTTCATTAACAAGAAGACACAAACACTAACGATAACAAAATCTCACTTTTATTCTTAAATACAACGCTGGGTACCAAATTTCAATTTATATTTATCTCTTTCTCCTTCATCGACTCTAAACCAGGGTTTTTAAATCCGAGCGAGTTTCCAAAGAAATCACCGATGCCTTTCGGATTACAGAGCTCCAAAATGGGTTTGCGTTAGGATAGGGACATAATCAATTCCGGATCTCTCTCTCTCTCTCTCTCTCTCTCTCTCTTTCTCTCTCCCCTTCTCTATGTATATACATCTACAGATACTTATGCACACACACACACACACACACACACACACACAAGCACACAAACCACACGCAAACACACACGTACATACATGTACATCTTTTCATCTATATCTCAGATCCAAGATATTGAGGTGCGAGCAGCAAAACTATGGATCACATAGATCCATCATTATATCACAATGACATCTACGATTAAAAAGATAAGAAAAATATTCGAATATTATGCAAACAAATCATGAGGGTGATAAAAAACATACCTTAACTAAAAGAATGCGTTATATTTTGTCTCGCAAAAAGATGCCATTCAATCTCCTAGGATATGTAGTCTGCAACAACAAAAAACGGATAGAACCGGCAATATCTACCAATGTGAAAAATCGAATTATAAAATCTAACATGAGATAGATAGCAGCCCACACGTCAGCGTGAACTTTCCGACTATAAGGTATCTTTAACCGTGTCTATTAGACTCAGTTAGGGTTATGCGCAACAAATTAAAGATAAGCTAGATGGCGTCTGCGTGCTGTAGTATATGACTATACAGCTTGTGTACGTAATAAATTGACTAGCATGGATGGTAGTCATTAATGACGCATTCATACGCTAATTAATTTGCCTGGCAGTCGTCGTCGGCCTTTTCCCCCTTGTACAACACAAGGCAGCGTAGCAGTGTTTCTGGTGCCGTATCCACAAGCAATCGATATTGTACGCCCTCCAATTGATATAATAATGGATGTTTTCATGTTCTATGTGTCGCAATAGCAGTATACGACCTTAGATATAGTATATACACTATGAGCATGAGACAATCATCCTAATGTATCGTAGCTATTCAAAGCAGCGCTAAGTGTGCTGTAATAGGTGAGACGGATGTAACAAAATATGTAAATTTTCAATAGTCATCCTAACGACGTCGTGTAGCTGTGCAATACTAATTTCACAAATTGTGGTGCCAAGGCCGCGGCTTCAACGCTCATATTGTGTCTGTTTGTTTCAGCAATGATGTCGCTAATGTTTGCAAAATACATTGTTTGTGATTCGCCCGCGACTTACAGTACGTGCGAACGATGGCGTGCATAAATTGCATTTTCTATCCATTGTCTGCATAATCGCGGTCATTGTGGTATGGTAAGTGTTGATCGCATACGATGCCGCACAAAGCTAGAAAGTAGTGCCCCAAAAAACTATTCAAAGCGAAGTCATCTCTCTCTCTCTCTCTCTCTCTCTCTATGAAACAAATTGATACAACATAAGCGCTGTAACCGTTGCATTGCTACGCTACATTAGAATGGCAATTGAAAATTTAATCAACTCATTACATCCGTCTCATATATGTATATGCTATATCTGGAGGCCCAAATATACTACAAATGCAATGAGCGCAATTTTTATAACAACGACATATAATTAGGGCACTTCGCGAACTTTCATTGGCATAAATTTAGCTACATTATTATCAAGCAGAGGTGAGAGACTATATCAGTCATAATATTTGAAAGAAAGAAAAAGTATGCAATACTCAAAGTTGATGTACGCTCCTTCCTTCCTTATCACTTGAACCTCATTAAAATATTATTATTTACAAAAATATACACCTACATCTTGATCAAAATGGCATAAAATTATCTCCCTGAAATAGAACATCCTGGTTATCTGGTGTAACAATCAATTTCCCGCTGCTGTCTTGAGGATTTCCGTTGTTACTATTTTGTGGCAATTGGCCAGCAAATTCCGACTTAATAAGTGTCCTTATCTCTCGTAGCCTTTCCATAACCTCAGGAACATACATATAAACAGAATCTACAACGAGATCACGCATGATATCATCCTTGTCCATATCTCCTCTTCTATCAAGAGCACGATAAATAGGGCGTGGTTCCAACTCACCGAACCTCTTCATATTCATTCTATACTTTCGTAGAAGGTCCTCAACTCTCATAAGCATAGCTTCTGGAGTGGTAGTCTCTGCAGTATACCATCCTTCATCGTCAAATCTTACACCTGGAGTCAGAACCTCCTCTAATGCCTCTTTCCGTTCTCGTGGGGTTGGAAAGGCTAACACATACCTTTTGAGATAGATAGAGAGAGAGAGAGAGAGAGAGAGAGAGAGAGAGAGAGAGAGGATAGTTAAGTGCTTTCTGCACGTAAGAGAGAGGCAAACACTTACGTATGCAGTTAACACTGATACGTAGAAATAGAAATAGAAATTTGTAGTAGTAGTTAGTAGTGCTGATAAAGTTTGTGAGGAGGAGGAGGAGGAGGTGAAAGGTGAAAGAAGGCAGCAACCGAACATCAAATTAATCAAATTTAAATGATGTTTTTATTAGCATTGATATAACTGCTGCTACTACTTACTATGAATACATCATACTTTAAGAGACGAATTTCCAGAGGCTGTTGTTTGCGCATCGATACACGCATTTGTTCATACATGTATAGCGTCGTTTCTTCATGATCTTCTTTTGTAAACCAGGTGTCTTTCCCCCCAGCATATGCCTTGATATAACAAATGATGAGATCATATCAAAATTATTAGGTTGATGATGATAATTCTAAAAAAGTAGGCCTGTAACGGTCTTTTCCCTCTTCTTCTTCTTCATAATAGCACAACCTTGGACATAAGGGCAAGATATCTTGGGTCAAGCTCCCCACTTTCTGCTAGTTTATCGATCTCCTTCTTAGCATCCTCCTTGGAACCCGCTCGAAGAATGTTCTCCATATTCTTACGTACCTCTGAGTCTACCCCTATTGCCAAGTCTTGAGTAAGGTCTAGGAGTTTATTAGCAAGATCTCGTACTTGGCTGCGCTCAAGATCACTAACACTATTATCTTCGATATGATCTGCCCTTCCAACAACATCTCTCAGGTACTCAAAGAAGCTATCCGTTGCAATTCTTTCCATGTTTGCAGACACGTAAGACTCAAGTTCATCCGGTTTGAGGTTTCGAAGCTCCCTCCAAACGCGACGGTTCTCGAATACTTCATCATGTGTCTCTTTTAGTTGACGTCCAAGACGGAGAAGTTCTAATTGTTCCTTTGGGTCGGCTGTCTGATTTGCTCTCTCTGCAATTCTAGCAAATACTCCATCAGACATCTCCCACCATTGTGTGGAAAACCCGAGTAAGTGCTTCCACGCATCCTGTTCTTGTTGTAAGAACACATCAATTAGCTTGTCAGAGGTCTCACGATTCGCCGTCTCTGCCTTTTCCTTTGTTAGTGGGGCGGACATGTCGTTTTTATCGTCGGTTGTTTTTTTATCCCCTTCCTGTGCAGTTGCTGATTGAGCAGGGCTATCATTATTATTAGAGGCGGAAACGAACAATAGTCTAGTAGTACGAAAATGACGAGGAGGAGGAACAATCGTTTGCTGCTGCTGCTGCTGGGATTCACTTCTGCTGCGTCTCAGTGTTAAGAAACTGTTCGCCGTTCGAACAGAACCACCAATCATAGCAGCAGCGGGTCGATTTATATCTGCTCTTCTTCTCCGCCCTAGCCTGCTGGTTCGTGGTAGTGTCACACTACCACCCTCTGCTACGGTGAACAATGGTGGTTTGGGACCGATCGGTCTCCCTGTAAACAGCCGAGATGATGATGATGATAATGATGACGATGCCATGCCAAAAAAGGAGGGTGTAGCAACGGATAGGTAGAGAGTTGAAAGAAGTATTGTGAGCCTCATCATCAACGCGAGGTACAGCATCATCAGAATTGGGTGATGTCCTGTGTCCTATGTGTGGTGTTGGTGTTGGTGTTGGTGTTGGTGGTGGTGGTGGTGGTGGTGGTGGGTGTGCCCTAATGTTGTGATTGTTGTTGTAAGGTTGTTGTGATCGGTGGTAGGACGGATGGACGTGTTTATTGTACTATAAATCATGAAATAATGATGTCGCATGATCTTAATGCCAAGTGAGGAGGTAGTGTCCGAGAGAAAGAGGTGCGAACAAACTAAGTTGTGTAAATCTAGTATGATATTTCTCCTTTTAAAAGGAGACCAATCCAGTAGAATATATAGAACAAACTATCTCGGATATATCTGGTATTAATAAAAGACCAATAATAATACCGAAAGAAATGACACATCATCATCGTATTGTGTTGAAAGTATAAATATATGTAATTGACTAGGATATATCCGGTATTAATAAAAGACCAATAATAATACCGAAAGAAGTGTCTCCTTTACATGCCAGATGTGTTGAAAGCTTAGTTCCCCCATCTCCTCTCCCTCATTCCTGGTGGTGATGCCTTTTGCGAGGGAGAAAAGTTCGGCAATTCTCAATAAATACCGCACCGGATGGTCCAGGTTGTGATCACTGTCACTATTTATTTGTGTCTCCTTCTTCTTCTTCTTCTTCTTCGCACCGTTGAAAGAGGGAAATCTGGAATAATGTGCATGCATCCTTTTACAAATAGTTAGTTACTCCACTGTCTTTGGAGGTAACATATAGTTTCTTCTCGACACTAAAATTGTGTTATTGTGTTTCAAATATATAGTATTATATATTTATTACAGGATTCTCCAACCACATACAATCCTTACCACCTTTTCATCATAATCATCCAGGTTAGTGAGTGTGAAAAAGTTCCGTGAATCGTTCCCTAAAGTCGATTCCCTACGTCGCCGTTGCCAGCATGCTTCCTCATTTGCTGCGATTGAAAAGAAGCTAATGGATGATGTCGTTAGCAATAACAATCCCAAGCAGAACGACGTTCATCGTGATGATGGTCATCATCGCCGTCGACATTGCACTACTACTACTACTACTACTACTACTAACAACAACAACAACAACAAGCTGCTCCATCAGTTGTCGTTCCCCTCTCAAGTGGTATCGGAAAAGATAATCGCAACAGTTGGCGAGGTCCTGCTGCGAACAAATGCTGCTGCTGACGACGACGATGATGATAGGAAACTTTTGATAGGTGATAGTAGTAGTAGTAGAAGTAGAAGAAGAAGAAGAAGTAGTAGTAGTAAGTTCCCGTAAGATTTGACAGTAGCAGCATGATTAATATCGATTGAATCACCGAAATATTGCATAATTATTCTAAGTCAATGGCATGGCACATAATTTTGATTACTATAATTTTCATTATCGTCTTTGATCATCAAAAGCATCATTTGTAGCATTATCATCATCGTCTTTGATCATCGACATCATCATTATCGTCATCATCATCATCATCATCATCATCATCATCATTATCATCATTATCATCATCGTCATTTGTAGTAGCAATCGCCTGAAATTATGGGGTTATTGATTATTTAGAGGAGAAGAGGAGGAATGATAATCCATCAAATACAACCAAGATTGTAAACAAGAAAAGAAAGAAGCGATCGAAATCACCATTATCGATATCGTCATCATCGTCTTCATCAAAGATAAGATTCAGAGACGATATAGATATTCCTGAAATAGGTCGTAGTAACAACTACCATTCAGTATAATGTATCGTTCCATTAAGTCGTGATTATAGTTGTAGGATGATGTATCGTTCTCTTTTACCTGCTTCAGCTTTACTTGGGTTGTACTTTGCATTACTGATTACTCTCGATAATAATAATACCGTTGTTCGATCTTCGACTAGTGCTAATTTCACTATTTATACTTTTCTTTAACATAGTATATATATGATTGTGCGTGTGTGTATGCGTGTGTGCTATAATATTTTGTTATCTATTATCAGAGAAGAACATACCTCGAATGGCTCGAATGAACACAGTTTTACGTAAACTGGAAGCACACGTTGGAAGGAAGAATAAGAAGCTAAAAAAAGTAGTAGTTGATTGCATACTTGTTACCTATTACTTCTACAACAACTACTACCACTACTGCGACTACCACTGCCAGTGTAGTAGTAGTAGTAGTAGTACTAATGCTACAAATAGTAATAATACTTAGATGTGGACATCAAATGTACAAAAGATCATCATTTTTCCTTTTCTCCACTCTTCTCCCTCCCCTCCTTTAATGGCTCGTCTGTCTCGCTTTTTGTTATTACCTTGTCATTACTTTATAATTATTCTTTAATCATACATACAGTGTGTTGACAACATAGATCATTATCATTATCTTCTATCTATATTTATGGAATGATGGTTTATTGAGTAGGCGGATAACATGTACCTTACCCCACCTGGAGCCCTTATCTCATTGCCTTCGCAGCAGCAGCAACATTCAGCATCACCTTCAAGAATATCATCAATAGGTTGTTGTTGTAGTAGTAGAAGTAGTAGTAGTAGTAGTAGCAACATTCAGCATCACCTTCAAGAATATCATCAATAGGTTGTTGTAGTAGTAGTAGTAGTAGTAGTAGTAGGAGGAGGAGGAGGAGGAGGAGGAGAGTACTACACTCAAACACAAGCAATCGAGGAAGAAGAAATAGAAATGTTCTTAAGGATTTATAGCATTAGAAAAGTAGTTAAGGGATGATGATTGGATGCGACAGATTACTTACCTATTGCAGACAGGGTAGTTGAGGGGTAATTGTATACAACAGATTACTTACCTATTACAGACAGGATGTTGGTGATGATGATAATGATAAAGAGCTTGATTGATTGATTGATTGATTGATTGATCATACCCCTCATGGTAATAAATAAACAGTAGGTGCTGATGATGGGAAAAGAGTAGGAGGAGGAGGAGGAGGAGGAGGGGGGGGAGAATGGGACGATACTGTGGTAGTTATAATTATTGTAGCACCTTAACTGCTGCTGCTGCTGTTACACAAAGACGAAGCGAAAACAATGATGCCGTATACTGCCTTCCACTGAGCAAACAATACTGATACAAGCGTTGTTGTATGAAAATCATGGTGATGATGATGATGATAACGGCGGCGGCGGCGGTGGTGGTGATGGATTTGTACTAAATAACATGTAAAGAAATCAACCAAAGAATGAATGAGAATGATGATAGAGTCATCATCGCAATTACGACGATAAGTGGTCCTTCCTTTTGTTTATTTTCCCCTACTGCGTCCATTCATTTATTCTCTCACTTTTCTGAGATGATGATGATGATATATCGTGAGATGTTAAAGATGATGATGAACCAAATCATGGATTTATTGCTTTTGCACAGTACTCTATTTTATAAAGAAGATAAAAGTAATTGCAGC
Source organism: Bigelowiella natans CCMP2755 (assembly GCA_000320545.1). Classification (NCBI taxonomy): domain Eukaryota; phylum Cercozoa; class Chlorarachniophyceae; genus Bigelowiella; species Bigelowiella natans. Next base: position 11,731 of record ADNK01003132.1, on the reverse strand, counting down.
AGCCAGTAGTGATGCTAATGGTGATAATACCCATAAGAAGAAGAAGAGGAAGAAGAAGAAGAAGAAGTAAATGTTGATGATTATTTGATAATAATAGGGTAAGGATGAGGTGGTTCTTCGTGTGTCAATATTTCCTCACGTTTCTGCTGGTCAAAGAAGGAAGAAAGTATCAAAGATGTATGAATTTCTTGTTCTTGGAACAAACTCCCTTTTGGAACTCAAGGAGTGTATAGAATGTCAAACTGACAAGATCCTTCAGGTACCTCAAGTAAATAAAGTAAGTAGCAAGGAAAGAAGAAAAAGAAGGACCTCATGATATATGATACACACACACACACACACACACACACACACACAAACATATTATATATATATATATATATATATATATATATATATATATATATATATACAGAGAGAGAGAGAGAGAGAGAGAGAGAGAGAGAGACTGACTTTTCGGTATCAGCTGTGAGTAAACTGATTAGTATTGTTGATAAATATACTATATTTTGTTATTGTTATCATCATTCATTATCAGCAACAACAACAGTACAGACTAGAAGCATGCAGCTTCTTCATAGAAGGCACATTCTATGATTACCTAGGGGAGGGAAGGAGTATAGGAGAGGGTGGGATTCCTCTCAGCTCGCCAGTCGTTGAATTTGCGAGGCAAAAGGAGCAGGAGGGGGACACTCTATTCAAGAACTTCAAGACGGAAAACATGCAACGTTGTAGTAGTTAGTAGTAGTAGTAGTAGTAGTAGTAGTAATAATGATAGTATTAGTAGTATTTTGGATGATCGAAGGCATTTAATCGTTTTTATATTGCTTACTCTTAACTACTACTACTACTACTACTACTACTACAACAACAACAGGCACACGATTATCGGACCTCGAGATTCGGTTGGGCAGCCATTACTTCTATTTGCACGCTGTGAATGAACGACACGTGGTACTACCAAAAGTATTTATTAAATGGTACAGATTTGTATAGCACTCTTCTTCTGCATTCTATAGGCATTGAATATACACACTTATATATATATATATATATATATATATATATATATGCTGCTGCTGCATTCGGGGATGATTACACATGATTAAGCAGTAGTAGTAGCAGCTTTAATAAACTGTAATAAGTGTTATTATTAAATATATTCTACTACTTTATTGTTGAATACGACGAAGATATTATTGAGTCTAAGAGATATATCTGCTGTCCTTTTCTTTTAGTACCACCGACCACCGTCTAAGTAGTAGTAGTAGTAGTAGTAGTAGTAGTAGTAGTTTTCCTATTGATGATTGATTATAATGATAACAGATGATCTTCAACAGCATTCGTTTTATAAATGAGAAGGATATTCAGCGAAGAAGTGCCTATCCCCTCGTACTTTATAGGGAGAAGTCGCTTAGAATTCGGTGCAATGTTTGCAAAACTAATACTTCGCAGAAGGTGGTTAGTTGGACGTAGAAATGATGATGATGATGATGATGATGATGATTATGATGCTGATGGAGATGATAACAATAGAGATGATTATTTATTAGAACGATGATGATGATGATGATAAAGATGATAACAATAGAGACGATTATTTCTTAGAATGATGAATCTTCTCTTTTTTCCGTGAAGTTATATTCATATGTGTGTATTATTTTCATCCATTTGATTCTAGTCGTCTCCTCCATACAGCTGCTTCAGCCGTTCTCTTGCTCGAAACTGAATATGTTTAATATCTTATTTTTCTCTCGCATTAGGTTGTTTCAGGCGATCTATTCTTCCCTAGTTGCCCTGCAGAGCTTTGCAACGATTGTTTTGATTCTTTCTATGAGGTAGTAGTGGTAGTACTTGTTCCCCCTAATGTTGTTCTGTGCCTGACATCATTCATGAGAAAATGAAAGAGGGAAAAAATGATGATCATCATCATGATTATGACCATGATTCAATGCTTTCTTTTAGTTGCTTATCCGCTACATTATTTCATTATCTTTGATTCTTTCAACCACTATATCTCAACAAATGGTTAATAACTTTGTAGGATAGAGAAATTCCGGAGAAAGTTCGTGTCGTAGATCGAGTAGTTACAGATAAAGGATGTTTAGACGAGGATGAATGATGTGAATATATAATATCTATGGGCCATGCACTAAAAATAGGATGATGCAGGTGTAGACTATGGGCCATTTATTAAAAGCATAAGATGCATATAGTTGTTGCAGTGGCAAGCTGGCAAGAGTGTTCGTTGTGTCATATTCAAATGAATGGCAAATGCAAATGATAGAGAATGAAATATTGTAATCGAGTAGCAGTGTCGAATAATATAGCAGTCACACCAAAGAACACGTTTGCTGTTTGCTACATGCATAAAATATGTTATTAACGGTGGATCGACGTACTGACGTAGCGGTGAGAGGATTTCGTCCACGTCTAGACGTGCATGTATGCGCAGGGAAGACAGCACGCGTGGCACAAGCGAGTGTAATTTGCACTGAATGCTGATGACTAATCTAGTAATGGACATGTGGTTAATTTACGTTATAGCAGTACGACAGGATGGTTGCATGTGCATGCCATCGACATGCTGCCTTAATAATATTCGGATTGCGCTCAAAGTCAAGAAGGCGCAACAGTCTTCAGGCTTTCCAGCCTTATTGTGAGCACATGTTGATATCTAGCTTTCGATTCATCGATCGATGCAAGCAACAGCGTGTCCATGTGATCTGCACAATAATAATTATTAATTGCACGAACATCATGCTGCGACCCAGCATTTAGGCACGTAATCGCCGAGCTAGCGAGGCTTTACGATGCGAAATGCTTGCCGATTCATTGCAGGAACGACGTACATAAGACATTCTCAAGGGATATATAGACATTGACTATGTATTCACTCATTTCTGAATAACTTCGACTGGTCTTTATTGTTGTTGTTATTATCCCTGTTGTCGGTCTACGAACACAAATGCATCTAATGTAGCAGCCAGCCTCTTTATCAACGCGAGGAAAGCAAGCAATGGCAATTACTGCTACTGCAAAAAGTTAGTAAGGTAACAACCGTGTAAGAATTGATAGTACATTCTAAAAGAAACTTACATTCAGTTGAGAATGTTGTGTTGTGCCAGCGGTATCTTTTTGTTAAAGACAAAGCGCCAGGTGAGATACATATCATTATTAGTTCTCTTTTTATGAATATGCACGGTGAAACAGATGGCAATTAGAACGAAGGTAAGATATATTATAACCTCTGGGGGCAAAGAATAAGGATTCGTAGGTCCTTCAAACTGCAATGCTACCTGCTCATCTAACAGAAATACAGGTGGTGGCTTACGTCGTTATTTTTATTCTGTGCTAGAGTGACAATTTTTTTTACATTATTAACAAATGTTAAATAATTTAGCCTTCGATAGTTGCAGTACTTGGAATGGCATCATCATAATCTGGGAAGGGAAGAATTGCACTCGGCACAGGTTGTGTGTTTGTTTTCTGATAATATGAAGGAATATATCAGATTCAAATTCGAAAATTAATTCCTATAATCATAATAAATTAGTAAATAGTGTCTCATTGATCCTACTGCTATTACTGCCACTACTACCACATCTACATCTTCTTTTGTCATGTGTACTCTAATACTTTCTCAGTATAAAGTTTTGAGTTGAACGGGTACATAATAGCTCCAGCTCTTTGATTATGTTCTGTATTGGAAGAAAGAAAGAAGAACAAGAACCCTCTCTTCAATTGACGGATACTACTTCAGATATATCTTTATAATGTAATCATATCGAGTGATGATAAATCAACATACACACACATGAGTGTGCGTATATGAGAATAATATATATTTCATATTGTGAATTACATTTGCATAAAAGTTGTACGCACAGATGTAAATAGATGGATACAACAACTTTGTAGATTTATGTGTGATAGTGTCATATGTGGATACAACAACTTTGTAGGTTTTTGTGTGATAGTATTTTATGTGGTACAACAACTTTGTAGGTTTTTGTGTGATATGTGGTTTCTTTCTTCTTTCTTCTATCTTCTCTCGCTTAATTGCTTGTTTGTTATCTATTACGGATCCAAGGCGGAGTGAGCCATGCTGGGGGATTTGACGCATCAAAAAATAACTGCGGCTTTTGTGCTTGAGTGCTAGTAGCTTTGATAGCTGTCAACATGCCACCACCGGCTGTGGTTATGGCACTACTAGCCGACCTAGTTGCTGTTTTTACTGCTGTCGCAGTGACGACGCCTGTGTATGTATTAATATATGTACTCATCAATTATGGCTTAATAATGGTTGGATATCATCAATATTATCATATGATAATACTATTCTAACACTACTAACTAGCACCATGACTGTCCTCACTCTTATTGTCTTTTATCACAATGCCCAACTACCACATCACATTTACTACCATTCTTTGCAATGGAGATTTGTGTCAGAAGGAATGTGATGATACTCATGACCATCGGTTGTGTGCGAGAATCCATGTGCTTCTCGGGATGGATGATGGTGAGAAAGCGATGAAATCGGAACAGGATTGATTTCTCAGTTGATAGATGATGATGATGATGATCCCCTTATTTCCGACTCGGAGGAGGACGAGTATTCAAGGCTCTGTGGCACAGGAAGATGGCTCTCTCTCTCTCTCTCTCTCTCTCTCTCTCTCTCTCTCTCGTAGTAGTAGTAGTAGTAGTAGTAGTAGATTTAATAATATTTTTCCCCCCCCATCATCGTTCTAGTTTTTTAAATGACTATTCAAATATTCTTCGATTGGTAGTAGTACCGGTAGATCTACGAGTACCGGTAGATGTCTTATGTATTAGCTGTGTTGTTAGTTGTCGCAGGAAGATAAACTCCTCTATTTGCAGCAGAAGCTAAGCTTAAAAACATTTGTTCATAAAACGTTGACGTAATCTAAGAAACGCCTACATTTCTTGTTAATTATGTTATACACTCTCCACCAACACTCGTACTTGTTTGTACCCCTCGGAAGACAAGGATGTACGTTCATTTCATTGAAGGTAAATACAGTTTATTTTGTAACAAACATATGCAACTACTTAGGGAAAGGGACTATAGGTTCTATGCTGCCCAAGCTGCTGCAACTGGACTCTTAATTTCGGCTGTCAAGTTCCCGTTGAATGCAGGATCTTTTACGAGTGTGGTGAGTACATCATTTTTCTTTTTTATGGAAAAGGAAAGACACCTGTTGGAAACTCAAAATCCATAAAATGATTATAAATCAAGGTGTCTCAGTTAGAGTTGGCTTCTGTCGTAATGCTTATGAATCACGTTCCTGGGGCTGGTTTACTGGGCTCATTTGCTGCTATCCTCGGTGTAAAGGCTACGGTTGACGAAGCAGATGCATCTTCTGTGTCACGTACGAATAAATTAGTTATGCTTGGGGGAGCTGGTCTTCTGTGCCTGGGTCTCTTTGTAGATAAAAGGGGAATCAAAATCTTTGGCTAAATTTCATCAACGAAACTCACAATTCGTTGGCTATGCCAGTGCTAGATTGGGATAACAATAGACATACGTATAATATATACTGTGTCTATAGTGAAAAAAAACATGTATCTCAATTGATGGATTTACCCATTGGAACACTCTTCTTCCTTATTTGATCCTATAAGATAAAGGAACCTTCTAATTATATCGATGAGAATCACATGTGACTGTCACGCGCGCCAGTCTAGCAGTAGTCGTCAGCCGGCGCTGCTAGCGATGAGGTCGATAAAGCAAATGACAAAGCGAGGGCTGCGTTCATTTCGGGCATGCTATTGTACGTACACTTTCGATTAATATACTTTGCTCCTAGCGATGAGATCGATAAAGCATATGACAAAATGGGGGCTGTGTCCATTTCGCTAGTTCGGGCATGCTATTGTAGGTACACCTTCGCTGAATAGCCGGTCATCCATCCCACTAACGCGCTCCGATCTCCAGATCTAGCCACATCTAGACATGAAAGTTGAGATGTGACAAAATCGCGCAGCTCAGGACTGTTGATGCATGCTGCTAGCATGGATCGACAGTTCGATCAGAGAGGACATTGCGCTAGCAGATAGTGCACTACTACGGTTACCTAACAGATGCCATTTCATCAGAGATAGACATTTTGGTGTTAGTTGCAAATCCAAATATCTAGATATGCGCACAAGAGCGTGCAGCCACGATCGAAGGAGTTGAACACTTCATTGATGATAGACATGCAATATGTTATATTTTCTAATATATATATCATATTTCTGTGTCTATTATCTTGCAATGTTGCTTTTGCCATTACAATCAACTATTGTATCAACGCAATTTGCACTGTTTTTTGATGATGTCGGCAGCCTTTTCTGCAATCGCAGCGACGGTGGAATGATTGAATCCTGTTGTGGGTGAAGGGATTACTGAAGCATCAACAACCCTGAGATTGTTAGTCTTCCGAACTCTCAAGCTGGTGTCGACCACAGCATTTTCATCTATTCCCATCTTGCAAGTTCCGACAATTGTTCCAAAAAAATGGCACGCAGAACGCCTAATATACATCTCAATCTCTTTATCACTCTGAACGGAAGGGCCAGGTAACAATTCCCTTCCTCTTATTAAATCAAAGTCTTTCGACTGAACCACTTTGCGTGCAACCTTAATTGCCTCCACCATTCTCTTAATATCTTCTTCATGAGAAAGATAGCCATGTGATATTGTAGGCGGAAAGAACGGGTATGAACTGGCAATTGCCACTTGCCCACCTTTCACGCCAGATTTAGGCTGCAACAATGTTGTATGTACTGTGAATGCATTTGGCAGCTTTCCTGTCTGTCCATCAGAAACCGAATTTGTGTACGATCCTACACAAGCGAATGGAAATCGAGCAGCCTGGAGACTCAACATTACATTGGGACGTCGATCTCTGCGATCATGTGCCTGCTTCATAGTCTCATCGCCAAGACTGTCTTCCTTTCCTCGTCGTTCTGAACTATCATGCTTCACATCTGCAAAATTAGCGGTGGCGGTGGTTGAGTTTGTGATTAGAGTTGAAGTATTCGAAGTAGAAGGTTGCAACGTTTCTAGTGACGTAAAAGCAAAGCAATCCATCGTGTTGCTGTGAAGAGGCGAATTCATTCCGAGGGCAAATTTTGCTATGTTCAGTTTTCTTTTCACAGCCTTGTCTATAGAAGGCTGCTTTTGCTCATAGATTACGCCACTGGAAGCTAAATCCTAAAGGAAACACAAAAAAGGAAAGAAAAACAACATGGGACAAATATCTACACTAGAAACAAATTTTATCAACGCAGATGGCAGCCTAGCTGCTAATGCATCAGCTACAAAAAATAGTAATGTGAAAGAACTTAATGCGCAATTTCAATTCATCATTTCAGAGAACTATCCCCATACCATGAAGCACCAATTTCACTTTTGTCCTCGTGACAAATATAGAATAAAGTCTTTCTATTCAACTAATTACCCTAAGATTTTTGCCTACTCCTGGAAGCTCCACCTGGCACTTGATATGGCATTTATTTTCGATAGTTTCTTTTGGGCCTATACCCGAATGCATTAGTAGGTGGGGACTGTGTATTGTTCCGCCACATAAAATAACTTCCCGCCGCGCGTGCAAGATACCAAAGTCTTTGCCTTGTTTGAAGTGCACGTTATTGACGGAACCGTTTTCATCAAGGGCCCCTAGTTTAGAGACACGCACATTGGTAGCTATTGTTAAGTTTGGTCTGTCGCATACCCTTACTCCATCTGCCCCTCTTCGTGTCAGATAAGCACGTACTGCATTACAACGAGTTCCATCAGCAAAAACCATCTGGAACGGTCGCCCCACGCCTTTCTCTGGAACTGTGAGGAAATTTTTCACCATTGAGATGTTCAACACCGAGGCGCAAGCCTTCTCAAAAGCCCTTCCTGCATCACTTATGAACCGCTGACATCCAGTGCTGAAAAATCCACTGGGGTTCCTCTTACAGCCTTTCCCCTCGCATTTCTGGAAGTAGGGTTCCAAATCTTTCCAACCCCAACCTTTGCACCCAAGAACATCTCGCCAATGATCGTAGTCAGCAGGGAGGCCACGGTGCCAAATTGCAAGATTGAGTGAAGAACATCCTCCAAGGCACTTTGCACGACACTGAATCAACATCCTACCTCTTGCAGACTTACTATCAGAATCATAGTCACTTTGGATGAGCTCGTATTCGGGCTGCGTACAGAGATTCCAGTGATGGGGTGTGTTCATGAAAGTCGCCCCAAGGAGATTCAAGCGAAAGAAAGGCCCATCGTCTCGGTCGCCCGCTTCGAGGAGAAGTACAGTGCTGCCACGATGTTCGCTCAATCTGGAAGCCAGGATACATCCAGCAGTACCCCCTCCAACGATTACAAAATCGTAAGACTTTGCATCTAGCTTGATGTCTGTCACCCGACAAGGCTCCGGGAACATGGACGTGTAACATCGATATATGCGCCAGGACAGGAACCACAACACTACGACAACGACAAAAAGTACTGAGAGGCCGACAATACCGATGCCGTTAATCGAAGAGAGAGGAGGGGGCAAATTCGACAAAAGGGAGACGAATACAGCTGTCTTTGAGGAACTTTGCATTGAGTCGTTCTTCTACTCGTAAACTCAATATCGATGATGATGATAGCGAATAGGGTTTCTGTCGAAGACTCGGACGTACGATGGTCCAAAATGAAAGCGTTGCTAATTTTTACTCGAAATTCCACGTGTAACTTCCTGCCATTACAATATTTCTATCGATCAGGGATCATTGTACATCATTGTCTGTCAATAGGAAGCAGATGCAAATTTCAGATTGTATTTTTACAATTTAGGCATCACATCACCAAGCAAGTTAGTCTGCCCTTCCTATGGCTGTCTGGCTGCGTCCTTGTGTCTTGTGTCTGCCTGCTTGCCTGCACTGCCTATCTATCTCCACACTCCCTGATCACCGCCACTGCTCTCTGCTTCTTCTCTTTGTTGTTGTTGTTGTTGTTGTTGTTGTTGTTGTTGTTGTTGTTGTTGTTGTTGTTAGTACATGTACACCACGTTGTCGCATCTATCACTACCCTTATTATTAACACCTTAGACTAACTACATGTAACTCACTTCGGTGAAAACACATAGTTTTAGCCAAGGACGCGAACAGAATAACTAACTGACTAACATGAACAATCAGCACAATAACAACGACAACATTTTTCTTATCATTTTAAACTTACCATCATTGAGAAGATAATATCTGGTTGCATCTGGTTTATCTATATCTAGATTTATCTGTCTCTCTTTAGTCCTTGTCAAAATGATATCATGATCTGCAGTTATATGATCTGTATGAGACAACACAACAAGACCAACAATACCTATAATGATAAGAATTTACAAATTGAAATAGGGTTAGCTCGTATGTAAAAATAATGGACCAAGTCATATTTGATTTTTTAATGTGTATATTATTTATTGATGTTAGTTATTGATGTTATTTATCGGTCAAATCACGATGATATATATGCCCGAAGATCATCATCATCATCATCATCATCATCATCATCTTATCGTTGTTGCACTTGCTTTGCTCACAACTCAACTGCTCTCCCTTTTTAAACATCTCTGCTACTCTCACTTCATCCAACAAACTACTTGGTGCAGCATCCCATCAGCATAGCACAGATAGAACGCCTGACCTTTATATTCCGATGACCATGTTATCGATCAATTAATCACATCTCGAAAAGGGTCCTATCTTAGCATACGCCAGAACGATTCAAGCGGAACAACGAGAAAACAAATGCTTTGCATAGTAATAACAGCTAACTCACTTTCAAGAATATAATTTTCCCCTTAATTTTTCCTTCATGAGAACAATAAGACAACCACTTGTTTGTCGATCTAAGAGATAGGAAGAGCTGCCAGATGTCCAGTTCTAATTCCAATGCTGAGGAAACTCTTTCGGAGGGAAACACAGCTGTTGGCGGAAGAGATAGTGCTTATGTATTGGTGGAAATACCTTTCACCGTACATCCTCAGGTGGTTAGGGAGGAGAAAAGGCCCTCCGTGATTTACCAGCAGGTTTCTTTCACAGAGCCCATTCAGGTGAGGAATCATTTATCTAAGATTCTCACATAGGACAATTTTACTCGTGGCCTAAACTTGTTTAAATCATCAGTTAAGCTTCATTAGCTTTCGAAATTATTACTGTGGGGAAATCACCATAAAACGTCTGGTGGCGGGAAAGGTTGGCCAGTTTTGTAAATGAGGAATAATCCGCGACAATGATCATCTGATTGTTGTTATTTCTTTGGTAAGGGCGGAGAGAACAACATGTGGCAAACCATATTGCACAGATACAAACTTATGAAGGTTAATGCACACCCAAAGGTTTCTAAATGAGTCGGTGATACTGAACATTTTTTAAAAAGAAACCACACCATGAGGACGACTCGCAATTAAGGCACATCATAAAAGTTTCAAAGGTTGTTGATCTTGCAGATCATCTCGCGATTCTCATGGATTAAGTAGTAGCGATTAAATTCTTAGTTTAACTCAAACTACAATGGCGAGCCAATAAAGGACCTACGCTTCTACCTTTATCAACCGTCTCCAACTTGGTAAGAAAAAGTTGAAAATTCTCCTCAGAAATAAATGACTTAGAGCTTCTTGGAACCTCCTAACCTGTATTAGGCGGTCTTTTGGACTGCGTCAACTGGCATGTCACACACGGGTCTTTCGAAATTCCACAAAGCCTTGGCGTTCCTCCAAGGACATTCTGGTGAGTTTAAGCCTGTTGAGTAATGATGTTTTGCGACTCACTCGAAGAAGGAGCGTATTGCATACTGTGGGTCGTCATGTGCAATGCATTTCGACTATATGTTACGTAAACATAAATAGAAAACTCTAGATACTTGTTTTATCCCCCAATAATGTTAAAAAGCACATTGCTTATATATTTCCTGTCTATCAGTGCGTATATCAGAATTACACTATCCATGTTTTGATTCCTTTGGCAGTACGATTTCATGACATTTTTGAATATCTACTTGTTGCAGCCTTCAATAACATCGAGTCCAGCCAGTATTCCCATGGGTACAAGTACTTTGAATGACGCGATTCAGGGTGTATTGCGAGCAGTCGAGCCATTGCACACGAGTTGCATGAATATGCCGACAAGTAGGGGTACAAATCGATCCAGTATCGAAACGAAGAAAACAGATTCCAATCGTGAAAGTCCGCCACCTGAAGAATGTGCATGATTGTGTTGAAATTTGAGCTTGATGTAGGCCCTAAATTCTTGATCTTCATTATTTTTTAAATGCCACGTACCTTCTCTGCACCACTAACAACTACCAAACCTAGAACCCGTCCCCCCCCCCCCCCCCTACATCGTATCGTTTGATCGGTCGCAATATGCATGGAGCCACCAAATAATTTTGCACTTTGCACTCTACACATGCACCTAGCTACCGCGAACCATCTGGAGATCTTCATTAGGTCTTTATTGCTATAGAACCTTAAACGACGCAACCCCAAGAAAGAGTCTTCCTAAGGGACCTTCTTAAAGATCCAAGAAATGCGTCAAGTAATCCAGCGCCCGCACCCCGAACCTGGAATCGCCCCCCTGGATTGCAATTTTCTCCAAAATGCCAATCGTATACATTGAGTTCGGCTAGATCCCAATAATATAAATGAAATCAAAAAAGAATGGCGTACGTCGAAAAAACAGT
>ADNK01003135.1:15000-41240 GCA_000320545.1 Bigelowiella natans CCMP2755 | reverse complement strand
GATTGGAGGAGGAGGAGGGAAGGGGGGGAGATAAGTAAAACAAGAGGACTCATATTCCATAAGAGATTATTATTTTATTATTACCACAAGAGAAAGTGCCCCCTCTCTTAACCCGTCTTTCTCCCTCTCTCTCTCTCTCTCTCTCTCTCTCTCTCTCTCCTCCTAGGATGCAATATTGAAAGGAGTCGAGGACAGCAATGCTAATGCCAGGAAAGAGGTAGTAGTAAACTCACCAATCATCATTGACTACAGCACAAGTACAAGATTAAAATACGGATATATCATTCATTGACATAAAATGCATTGCAATGATGATGACGACGATGATGCTGATGCTGATGATGATGATGGTTAAAGGCCCGGGGGGCGTTAATTCGTTTCTGTGAACGAGCGAAACGAAGTGGACAAGAAGCTCTAGATCACCTCAAACCTGCTGCCAGACGATTATTTGACAAGTATGATGAGCATACATATCAATATATAAATATATATATATATATATATATATATATATATTAATATATGTACATATATTGATACTACCAACAATAAACAACCCCGAGTATGAGGTTCATATAGTACCACCAATAAACAACAAAAGGTAGAATACTACAAATAGTAAACAAAAATCCGACTCTGTACTGGCAGCACATCTAATGATGATGATGATGATGATGATGATGATGACATTAGAAGAAAGTAAACACTGAAAAGCACACCACCTTGTTATCGTAAGCAATCATGGTCTGGTGTATTAGCCACTACAACCACACGATATAATACTACTACTACTACTACTACTACTGCTACTACTACTACCACTACTACACGGTATTCTTTATTGTTGTTGTTGTTTGTTGTTGTTGTTGTAGCTGTTTTGCATGGCCAAAGGCTAAAAGTGAATACTCTCTATTTATTTATTTTATTTATTTTATTTATTAGGGAGATCAAAGCAGCTTCTTTATCGGCAGAGGGGGAGAAGAAGGGGGGTGATGCTGGCAGCAATAGCACTGACCTGAAAAAACCATGTAATCTTGCTATTGCTGCCTTAGCTTTCCAAGTATAGATATACGTACAGTCTAAAAGGAATTTGGTACTACTATATGTAATTTGCTATCATCGTTATCACCATCGTCATTATCATCATCATCACCACCATGCTACCCATCTCCTTTGTTTATTTCAGGGAAAAAGAAGAGAAATCGGCACACTACGTCATGGAAAGCTATGCAGCAGAGAAAGAAAGAGGGGGTTGTATTATTATACATAACCGAATTATCAACTATTACTACTACTAGTGTGTGTAGGAAAAGCAGGTTGGGGAGAAGCTGTTTGTATACTAGAAAATACATCATATGCTTTCTGTAGTGGTGTTAAACAACAACATCTCACTAATGCTTAACGCTGCCAACATGAATTCGTTGATCACGAGCATACACACACACACACACACATACACACACACACACACAACATCGTTGATCACGAGCATACACACACACACACACACATACACACACACACACACACACAACATCGTTGATCACCATTCATTCATTTCTTCTCTGCTGTCTATGACTCCATTATTCCAACCATGAGCACTTCCTTAGTAGCAGTGGTAGAAGTAGTAGTAGTAGTTGTAGTAGTAGTAGCAGTAGTAGTAGAATCACAAATCAGTAGAATCACAAATCAGGGTGTTTGTTTTGGTCATTTATGAAATATTATTAACTATTGTAACATATGGATCCTGCTGACCGAACAACGGTATATTGTTAATCAGTGTTGTGATTCAGGTATGATGGTGTCTCGTTATTATTGTTGTCACATCATGTATGGTTTGTTGTTATAATTTTTGTCATTCAGGTTGCCATTCCGCTGCTATTATCTCCTATTACAAGCAAACTTACAAATAGTACTAGGATCACGACTACGACAACTGCTAATGCTAAAGAGGAGAAGAAAGACAAAAACAACAACAACAACAACAACAACAGGTTGATGTCAGTGATTCTTTCTTCGTTGTTTAGATTGTACGACTTCCTCGCACCAATCGTCATTATCAGCATTACCAACATCATGATCATCATCTTTATCATCGTCATTTATATCACTATTTAATAGTCATATTACTTGTTACGACAGTCCTTGTTATCTCATCATCTTTTTGTTTCACGTAACAGTGTACCAAATACCCGCGAAATTACTACTACAACTACAACTACAACTACTGCCGGTAGAAGTGAACAAAACACTGCATTATTACATGGAAACAGTAGATAATGGTAGCAGTAGAACCATATGGTGATGGTGTGTTCTTTAAGCTTCCTTTAAATATCGTCGCTGCTACTTGGATTGTTCATGTTTATCCATTCTGTGTGGTTGTAGACTCATCATCATCATCATCATCATCATCATCATCAGGAGCAGCACATCAAGGAGGAGGGATAACCACCAAGCGTAAATCGATTGGCAAGAATGAATATGTCTTGGACCTTGACGCAATGTATGCAGATGATGATGATGATGATGATGATGGTCAACATCACGATCATCACGACAAGAAAAAGGAGGAAAATAAGGGAAATGATGACGATGATAGTAATATGAATCATCATTCGTCAGTAGCCAAGGTTTGTGATGATGAGGAGGAGGAGAAGAGCAGTTCTAGGCTTTTGTTTACATAGCAGTAGTTGTTGTAGATATTATTACGTTAGAAGAAGATGAAGAAAGAGAAGAAGAAGAAGAAGATGATGATGATGATGATGAAGAAGAAGAAAGGGAAACATGTGATTGGGTAGTAGTAGTAGTAGTAGTAGTAGTAGTAGTTGTACAAACAAACAAACAAACGCCGTTATCTGTGGGTAAAGAAGATGATGATGATGATAATAGATGTCGTAATCTATTATTCAGTAGCCTATCACCAACTAGCCACTTATCATCACCACACACTGCAGTAGTAGTAGTAGTAGTAGTAATAGTAGCCACTTACCATCACCACACACTGCAGTAGTAGTAGTAGTAGTAGTAGTAGTAGCCACTTATCATCACCACACACTGCAGTAGTAGTAGTAGTAATAGTAGTAGCCACTTATCATCACCACACACTGCAGTAGTAGTAGTAGTAGTAGTAATAGTAGCCACTTACCATCACCACACACTGCAGTAGTAGTAGTAGTAGTAGTAGTAGCCACTTATCATCACCACACACTGCAGTAGTAGTAGTAGTAGTAATAGTAGCCACTTATCATCACCCACACACTGCAGTAGTAGTAGTAGTAATAGTAGTAGCCACTTATCATCACCACACACTGCAGTAGTAGTAGTAGTAGTAATAGTAGCCACTTACCATCACCACACACTGCAGTAGTAGTAGTAGTAATAGTAGTAGCCACTTACCATCACCACACACTGCAGTAGTAGTAGTAGTAATAGTAGTAGCCACTTATCATCACCACACACTGCAGTAGTAGTAGTAGTAGTAGTAGTAGTAGTAGCATAATCTTCATCATATCCTTTTATTTCTTGCATTCTTCTGATATAATCTTCTCCCCCTCTGCATCTTTTCTACCCTCTCCAAATCTTAGCCTTCATCACCACTCTTTACAACCCCTGTAAAGAAGAGAGGAGGGGATGGTGCTGGTATTATATCAGGAGATCTTGACGATATGGTGAGAGCATCATCAGATGAACAACCTATGATGACGATGGTGGTGGATGATGCCCAGGTAGTAGTAGTAGCAGTAGTAGTAGTAGTAGTAGTCGATGATGATGATGATGATGATGATGAGGAGGAGGAGGAGGAGGAGGAGGAGGAGATCAATGGTCAAGTAGTAGTAGAAGTAGTAGTAGTAGTAGAAGAAGAAGTAGTAGTATGACTACTAATATTGAACAACCGATGGTGATAATGATGATAATGATGATGATGATGATGAGGAGGAGGAGAATGATGAGGATTAATAATGATAATTGATAATAATAATAATAATAATCAAGGTAGCTACTACATAGAGAAACCTACAGCAATGTTTAAACTCTCCTCTTTCTTGACAAATACTAGAGGAGGAGGAGGCGAATAATGTCGTTGTTTTTTTTGTTCTTCGTCTTCTTGATGTTATCCTATGATCATCATCATCATCATCATCATCATCATCATCTCACGATATATACCATATGTATTGTTTGTTGACAGCCATCATCATCATCATCTCACGATATATACCATATGTATTTGTTTGTTGACAGCCGAAGAGAAAGGGGGGGGGTGGTAGTAGTAGCAGCACAAATGAGGATTTTAAGGCGAAAAGAGATCGTGACTTCAAGATTCTTGCAGATCTTCTTGATCTTACGGTCAGTAAGAGACAGATAACTACTAAGATAGTAATAATTGCCCAAATGATTAAATATTCAAAGGAATAAATGTGAAAGTGATAAAGAGTAGAATACAAGGATCTATTCCTTCTAGTCTTTAGTAGTAAATATCGACTACAACTCAAACACTCACACTATACATACTAAGTGGGGGGGGATGCTTATTGACTTCCTCTACCATCACACTACTACTACTACTACTACTACTACTACTGCTGCTGCTACTGCTATGTAGCTATGGTCATCATAAACCAGGAGAATAATTCGTTTTACTTGATAATACTTGCTACTACTGCTGTTAGTGTTGGTGCTGTATATGTTTGTTTCCTTCCTCGTGTTATTATTATCACCCAATCATCATCATCATCATCATCATCATCATCATCACCATCATCATCGATTAGGAGCCCTTTCTGAACAAAAAGATGCTAGAATTCCTCCTGGATAGCAATGTTGCTCGTCTATTAGTGTCGTTTATCACCAGAACTTTACCAAAGCATGATTGCGACGACGAGGGGCAGATGAATAACAAGAAGAAAATGAAAAAGAAGGCCAGCCCCCTCTCACTTAACAGCAGCGACAATGAATTTTCTATGGACCTTGACGATATTGATGATGACGATGACGAGGAGGAGGAGATCAAGTAAGAATATTCATCATGTGTGGGGTGGGGAGAGGCGCGTGTACATCATCATCATCAACATGGAGACAACAAGAATTAACCCATATATAGTCAAGATGTCAAGTTTGAGAAAGAAATATGCCTACGTAACACACAACTACGCATATGATCTTCTACACACATAGAACAAGATATTGTTATTGCTTCTCAGTATATCAATCATCTGTATTGATTTTGTATGTATATCCATCTCTATTCCCTTCAAGTGCTCTCATTGTTTTTTGTTATTTCTTTTTGTTTTATTCAGTACTACCCCCAAAGTTGGTATGATTTCTGATGGTGGAAGAAGGACCGATTACGAAAAAGAAGAAGAAGAAGAAGAAGATTTGGAACAATGCAGTTTTGTAACGGAATCCCTGCAGAGGTTTTTCCCTACACGAGGATGGATAACGCCAAAGGGGTTACAGGTTGTGAGATGAAGAATGTTTATTTAATTGTAATGGAAGAAGGAGGAGAAAGAAGAAGAAGAAGAAGAAGAAGAAGAAGACGCATTCTTGCGTGTGTTTTCAATTGTTGAGCGTATTAGTTGCCAATTATATCTATATTATTAGCTCTACTACTACTACTACTACTACTACTAATTGATCTTATCACTCTTTTATTTGATGTGTTTGTTTGTTGTTAAAAGGAGGAAAAGGACACTAGACGTTCTTACCATGTAATGCGTTTGCTCACTGATGGGGCACAAGGTGTAGCTAAGACCACCTTGTTGGAGACTAGATTTGATGACATCGTCAGTGAGCTTATGAGGGGCTTCTCCGAGAAAGAGGCGAGGCCAAACTTCTTTCATTTGTGTAAGACACTCACTTTCATTAACAGAAGGTAATAACAACAACAATACTAACAATAACAATAACAGCATCATCAACCATCATCATTATCGTCATCATCACCGTCGTCATCACCATGCAGCATGTATCCAAACGATGAGTAGGAGCTACTTCTATTATCTTTATCATCATCTTCAAACTTCATAATCAATATTTTACTATCTTTACCTTAATATCAAAAAGCACCATTATTATCATCCCCATTATCATATTCTCTCTCTTACTGCTAAGTATATCCTTCTATTGATGTACTCTCTCCATTTGCTGTCTGAAATCAACGGTGTGCTGCTACTACTTGCTACTCTGTAATTGTGAAGGTATTCTACTCGATTTCGAGATCTACTGGCTAGTGATACAACTATTCTCAAGAGAAGTTTCCACATGATAAATCATCTCCATGAGCCAACAGTGTCAGAGCTTGCTTGTGACCTATTCTTTGCTCCTTTACACCTGTACTTCCCCCATCGTGCGGCAAAGCAACTTCACACCATGCAGAAGAAGCTCAATCAGTAATTAGTGATGATGAATCATACTAATCCTTCGTAATTAGACATATGTATGTTATTAGCAAGCTTTCTTTACACACACGTGAGTACTACTATTTTATATCAAATAATGGTGGTGATCCGTTGCTGGTACTACTACTACTACTACTACTACTGCTATTTTACATCAAACAATGGTGGTGATTTATTGCTGATGATTGTACTACTACTATTTTATTTATTCCGCACAGGTTTGGCCTTGTTGTAGGTCTATGTAGTCGTATTGCAAAAGCCGATACTGTTGGATCTGATATGTTAGCAGCTACAGTAGGATTTATCAATGAAATGGTTTCGAGGGTAGTATTGGCCACAAGGGAAGATCCTGTAATATTCATACTATAACATAAATATCATTAAGAATAACAAGGGAAGATCCTGTAATATTCATACTATAACATAAATATCATTAAGAATGATGATGATGGTGGTGGTGGTGGTGGTGGTGGTGGTGGTGAGAGTTACCATAATTAACTGTAGAATCTAAGTTTCACAAAATAATACTACAAATTATAAAACTAGTATATAATTGATAGATGGAATAGTAAGTGGTGGTAGAGTGGTATTCATGATCTGGCCTCCTCCTCCTTTCCTACTAGTGATAATAACTAGTGATAATAACTAACTACTGATAATAATACTACCAGGAAATCTTCAAAGCACGGTGCCATGGGCAAGAGTTCTTTATGAATCAAATAGTATCAGATTCTCCTTGGAAATTGGATGATAATTCTCTCATTCCTACACTCATTAACCAAGCTTTAGATCGTACTTGTAGTAGTAGTAGTAGTAGTAGTAGTAGTAGTAGTGGTCGTAGTGATAGAACATCTTCTTCTCCTTCAAGCAGCTGTGAGCAGCGTCGTATTGAATGTATTGAGGCATTGCAGCACATCCTAGCAACAAGCATGCAGCATGCTGGCGACGAACAACCTAGTTATACTAATCATACTCAGTTTATGGGTACTAGTAGTAATGGTGAGGACGACTCCGCTACTACCACTAATAACATCAAGACGAGTTATTCAGATATGTTGAGAGATACCGTGCTCTTCTTCCTACACAAGTATATCGATAACATATGCGACGATATAGTCGGCATAGAAGGAGGAGGAGGAGGAGGAGGAGAGTCCAAGAAACGCGGTGTTGATCATCGTCTTAGTGATGGGGTAGAAATAGGAATGGTTGATACAGATACGTTCTTAATATTACCAGGATTTACTGTGACACGAAGGATTGGTGTATGCAAATTGAAACTTCTTTCTCTTCTTTCTCTTTACCATCAAGCATATAATCATGTACGTGCTTTGGAAAAGAAAATGGAAGAATATTATCATGTGGAGAATAAGAATGATAACAAGAAACAGGAATATCGTGATGTTAATGATGGTGATGATGATGATGGTGATAAAGATGCTGCTGGGTCATCATCTGATAAGCAAGATCATCCTATTGGTGGGCATAATAATGATCAAGGCAATTCTGTTTCTATTGTAGCAACCAAGAAATCATCATCATCATCATCATCATCATCATCATCATCTACGCTATCATTTTCAACAACTTCCACTACTCTTGCCCTATCATCATCATTATCACCACCAAGCAAACTATCATCATCTACAAAACAACCCTCCAATGCTGCTGTTTCTGTTGGTACTCCTACAACAACAACAACAACAAGCACCCCCTCCCCTTCCTCCTCCTCCTCCTCCTCCTCCTCCTCCTCCTCCTCCTCCTCCCCGGCTGGTAATAATCATGAGCATCAGAAAGCTCTACAACGATGCAGCAGCAGCAAGCCCATAATACCATTGAGAACATGGCGTGGATTGCTACACCTATGGAGTCAATGCAAGCATTGTAGCGCATACTTAAGCATATTCACCAAGTTATTTATAAATGAGCTCAATCGTGCCCCTTTTGGTAGTACTATCAAAGCTATTCCTTTTCCTCGAAAACTTATATAGGATTAGTAGTAATAGTAGTAGTAGTAGTAGTAGTAGTAGTGGTAGACGATGATGATGATGCCTCCTACTAATAAAAATACCCTTTGAACCAGATGCTCTATCTATAAAAACATCATTAATACAACTACAAATCAAGATAATAACGATAAAGCCTTCTACAACAAATAACGATAACAATGATGATAATGATAATAATATTAATGATAATAATGATAATAATGACGCAGAGGAGGACCAGAACTGTGCTATTCAGTTCATGTTGAGAGAATGCAATCTCTTAAGGTTGTAAGTAACTACTACCTCCTAACAATTACGTAGTAGACACTATACAGCAAGGAAGAAGAAGAAGAATATCACTGATTTGATTACTATTAAGTAGTAGTAGCAAATAAGTATCGGTATCAGTATAGTCTACAAAGTCAGTAATAACAGGACCAGACTACTGTGATGATTATTATGATGATGATTGTATTGGTGATACGATGACACCCAATGTGATTATAGTTGTCAATCGCCTACACACACACACACATACACACATATATATTATTAATATATATATATATATATATATATATATACATATGTAATATATTGGTTAAGTAAATATGTTTAGTAATGAATATATATATATAAAGGCGAATGCAAAAGAGTGTTGATTCAAAAGAAGTGCCTCCTACCTCAACCCGTGCACACGCTCTACATCTAGGTACTACTAGTAGTAGTAGTAGTAATGATAAGAATATTGCAGAGAGCATGTACTTATTATTATAAATTTAAGCATCTAGTTAGTGTTACTAAAGAGTGTTAAGATGATGTATGTTGTTTATTATTAAGAAATAGCAGCTATGCTCTACTAGGTAGTAATATAGTACGACTACTACCTTTAGTCAAGCCATGCCAAGTAGTAGTAGTAGTAGTAGTAGTAGAAGTAGTAACTCTGCTGCTCATCCAAATGATATCATGATTCATACCATCAATGATACTACTACTACTACAACTACAACTACTACTTCCTCTAATACTCACTTGCATCGAGGCGATAAGTGTTGATGAGACCAACACATAATTCATTGCTAGTAGTTGTAGTAGTAAGTAGTAGATGCCTGACGGTGTGTTAATTACTATTCCAATTATAATTGTATTCAGTCGCTATTTTAACCGCATTATCATTATCAATCATTGCATGTAATATACATTATTTAGCAACCCATCATTGTTAATAATTGCATGTAATATACATCATCCAGCAAATCATCTTCGTCTTAAAGCGGAGTTACAATGTGATATAGCTTCTTCAAGGAGATTTAGCAGCAGCACAGGTTGGTTGTAGCTGTGTACAACATCATTATCATCATCATCATCATCATCATATTTTACGTAATTCTACCATATTTTTAAATGTTTTTGAGTTCCAGTAATGGTGAATAGAGGAGAGATACATGAATGCCTCACAATAACAACAACAACAACAACAACAACAACAACAAGTGTGTCAACGTTGATATGAAAGTACTTCTTGTACGTGATGAGCAGTTCCTTGATAAATAAATACTTATGTTGTTTCTTCTAGCAGGTTCATCAACATCAGCGTTAGCATCATTACTGCTCTCCCATCCGTAAGTAGTAACTAAGTACCATTACTATACAAGACCATCGTAACAGCAGCATAGCATGATGATATCCTCATCTCCCTCAACTTAGAGTTGTAGTAGTAGTAGTAGTAGTAGTAGTAGTAATAGTCTGATAATGCTAGCAGAGCAAGTAGGTAACAGTAATAACAAATGATTGGTACATGTATGTATGTATGTATCACAGAATATGTTATATATATAATACAATTGCCTCCTAATAAAGATGACGGTGAAAGTAAGTAGGGGCGGGGGGGGAGAACGATAATAGTGTACCGAAATTGTTTCACTGAATTCTTTCTTTCTCTCCTCCTCCTCCTCCTCTCATCATAGATCTTGGCAAACATTTTATGAAACGGTAGTTAACTATACCAAGTTCCAATGTTTTAATCACTGGGATATGGGTTCTTTCAATACTCCGTCAGCAGTGAGAAGATCAAGTATTGCTAAAGTTGACGTTGGGTGAGAAATCAAGCTTTGTACTAGCAGCTGCAGCAGCAGTTAGTTGTAGCGTGCCAATCATTCTATATGTTACTAGTTTAAGTACAACGAAATCATCACGATTGTGTATATTATAATTATGTGCGTGTGTGTGTGTGAGTGTGTTGATTATGTTCATCAATATAATAAATGTTCCTTCTCACCCTATTCATCCGGGGGGGGGTTTTATTTGTTATTATTTTTCCACTGAATACACCTGTGTATTGTGTATCTTGTGTGTTGTTATATTGCTACAGATTGGGCTCAAATTTTGCGAGAAAACTCGGGTATGAGATGATAGATGCTGTTGACCAGGGAAATGACGACGACCAAAAGATGGTAGTAGAGCAGCAGAATGAAGTATTAGCACTTATGGATATCTCAACTGTTATAAATTGTAATCACAATAATTTAGTTAATAATGTAAATAATACTAGCAAATAATGGAACTTTGTGCAGTGCACAGTAATTAAAAATCCTTCTTTTAAACACACCATGTATTAAGTATTGATGTTTTTCCGACAAAATTAATGATGATTGTGATTTTTCACAAGTTTTGTACATACATGTGTGAAACTATGGTTGATAGTAGTGATCCTCGTCAGCATATGCTTGTGTGTCTGTGTGTGTGTGTGTGTGTGTGTGTGTGTGTTTGTACGTGTATGTAATAATATCACGTCCTCCTGAACCATCGTTTTTCTCATCATCATCCAGGTCTGGAATGCTGACGATTCAAGTGATGAAGAAGACGACGAAGGAGATACTGATAATATTATTAGTCAACGCCCAAATAACAAGAAAATGACTACCACTGCGAGGAATCTCAAGCAAGAAAGTAAAACATCATCCTCATCATCTTCATGGGCAAGTTATGCAAAGAATGACACATCTGACACTGTTGGCGATCTGGACCTTCTGGCGGCGTCGGTTGGTTCTATGTCTCTAAATGACGATGATGAATGCGAATTGTAACGATAGTTTAGGAATCGTTAAAGCTACGACATCCTTTGAATTACCGCAATGATATTATTGTTGTGCATGCCTAGGCTATTGTTAGTAGGTTATAAAAGTTCATTTTGCTCCACAAAGGAGCTTCCATGTGCAATGAGTTGTTCCACACGTAGTGTCGTGTGTGTGAATTGCGTTTGCTAGCGCGCGCACGTACACATGACGACGCACACCATGCATCGTTGCATTGATGTCATCATTTGTAGATTTTGTTCTGCAATATAGCGAGGTGGTGCACAATCGCACCACGAAATGCACTCTCTACACCCTGATCTTCCAGAAAATTGTTCTTTTGTCAACCTGCTGTGATGTGATGTGATTGTGCGTCGATGCATGCCTTTGACCCCTAGCAGCTAGACCCGTTTGTGAATGGATCGATGGCTAATTACAATAAGCATCATGCATGCGACAGGTTTTTTAGTTTGGCAAAGATTTCATTGTTTGTTGCCATTATTTGCTCTGCGCACGCAGCGAAACGGGCTTCAATGCAATTGCCACACAATGCTTGGTGCGAGATGAACAAAATCTGGAAATTCGCACAGCCGCACGTCCTTGTCCAGAACTTTTGAATCTTAGTTTTTTCGCCGACGAAAACGATTGACAGCAATGAACGCATTTGCACCCGTGCTAAAGGCACTGCTATTCCGACACACGTGATTGCTAGACAAGAAAGCAAGCAAGATTTCATTTCGATTCAGACATGAACGCTGACGATGTCCGAATGATTCATTCTCATGCAAGATCAGAATTCAATCGCCAGCTGATCGACAGGTTTCATTGTGACGTTCGTGCGTGCATAGACTGATTGCAACAACACATGCAACATGCGTCGATCGTGTGATATGCGCATGCAGCGCTAGCTTCAATACAACTAGGCGAAAACCGGGAATTTTCATGGCCATTAAGCAGATGGCGGACGCCGCCGCACTTTGCTACATTTTTGGCTGGCATTGCGCGTCTAGCCACCGCATGCCACATGATTGCAATCGGTTCGATGAACAAATGACATGGTCCGTATAATCCGCAAAGCTCATCCAAAGTCTTCTGAAGTCCAAACTTGTGCGATTTTTGATGGTTTGAAATGGGGTGTTTTTCAGAATTTTCTGGAATTTGCGGTGCGCAACGCCAGTCAGACAAACGCTGACACGTTGCACACGCTGCAGCACGTTCAGTTCGCACATCAGATAAATTCAGTGTGATCGCATGTCCTAGTCGATGGACAGCCAAAATTTTAACACTCATTCCAGTGTGTTCACAATGACCATATTGCAAAGCGCGCAACAAACGCGCGCATGTTCATTGCATTTATTGCAAAGCTGACGCATGCAGCTCACCTATCACACTTTTCGCCTGACATGGTCATATGTGACATGATTTTTTTTTTATTAGCATGCAAGTAGCACAAACCCGTATGTGCAATCAACTAAACCTTCACGTACGTACATGCGCAGCACCGGAATTGCATGCATGCATACATGATGGAGTTGAGTAGTACGCAATATTATATATAGAGCATGAGCGCAAAACTCTGCAATGTAGCTTCTTCATGTACACGATATATATGTCCACGGCGAGCATTGCATCGCATGCGCGCATGCATGCGCGTCGAATCACATGATGAGCCTCACAATGGTACTAGTACTATGATCGACTACGCATCGGGATCGAAAGATAGCACGCTCCCGAGGTTTAATTGATAAATAACAACGTGATCGAGCGGAAGGAAAATGAAAACAAATAAATAGCCATGCGTGTGCGGCATGATGGTGAACACTGAAGACGACACATGCAATTGTTTTGAAATATACGAACCATGTACGAATAAGTATAAAGACAAATCATTAGAAATAATTGCGTGGTGAGGACTTGAGTCCAATACATGGAGTACGTTGTTTTAACAAATGCTGCAGTCTCTTATCAACTTGACCTACACAATGGTGAAAAGTCATTTTTTGCTAACGTCACCTATCGGTATATTGGAAGTCTAGCGATTTCTATGTAATGATACTCCATTATGGGCATTACGTTTTCCATGATGAATTTTCCATCGAACACGCAGCAATATAAGTATGAATCGCATTTAACCTTCGAAATAGTTAGAACTGCCAGAAATGGCGTAATACAAATTGGAATACGTATAAGCGTAGGCAAATAGTAGGCTACGTCTTAACACCTGCTAGTTGCGGCAATAGCAGCATGGAGCATAAAAAAAACATTTTCTACACAGTAAATATGATTCATTCCTGCTATTTCACTTCCTTTCTAATAATGTTGCTTTTTGTAATCACTCATTTGTTCACATCTTACAATCTTAACAGCTTTCACAGAAAATATAAATATATAAAGAATATTTTGTTTCGAAGCTACAGGTATCATACAGGTATCGTTCTTGATTACATTTATTAAATGAAATACTTTATATAAATAAACACATGCAGATACCAAAATTCACAAACATACTTCCCTAATGGCAAGTCTGTTTATAACCATAACTTAAGAAATTTGTAATGAAGGATGATTTTTTCATTAACTATAGATGTATTTTTTTAGAACCTGCAGCATTCATAAAATGCTTCGGATGTATAGGCCGCATAAAGAAAAAATGAACCCCTGAAGCTATAACATGAAATATTGACATAACCACCATCGTTTCGTCGTATATAAAAATCGACGGATCAACAGTTCCAGCTGGAAGAAGATCCATTAATCGATTTATCGTCACAACCTATGCAGTATTGATACTTTCTTTGAATGATAAAATATATAGTTATTACTACAGAATTATATGGGTATACACAAACACACACACCCACACACACACCCACACACACACATATTTGTATATATATATATATATATATATATATATATATATATAAATTGGTGTGCATGGATGTGTGAGAATGGTGTGTATGTGTGTTTGTGTGTGTGTGTGTGTGTATAATTTTTGTAATTGTCTGTATATAAATATGAATGAATTGTGATAAATTTGATAAAAACCTTTGCATTCATAAGTTCTTGTAGCTCGCTTTGGGGTTTTCCAAACGCCTCCTCAAATACTTCTGAAGGAATCTTCGATGCCTTGTAAATTTATAAGATATTAGATTTGTGCTATCTCTTTCACTAAAAAATCAAACCAAATCTTGTACTGCAGCTGTTAGTGCTTTTTCACGCAAGGTTGAAACCACAAATGGACCTTAATTTGGTGAATATATATATATATATATATATATATATATATATATATATATATATTAAACTAAAACAAATTATAGATTTCTAAGAAATGTTTAAAATAAAATAAGTTATCGAAATATCATATGAAATTTTCAAGTGATCATTAATCACAAATACACACACAAATACAAACATACCATGAACACAATCACATACACAGACAAACATACACAAACGCACGCACACGCACTTACATACACATAAAGGAATACATGTACATGGGTATGAATGTGTGAAAATGTGTATGTGTGTGTCCTTTTGTATGAATGTGTGTTGTTGCATGTAGTCTGCATAAGAAAAAAAACATGATTGACCTAGAAAACCAGCAGGAATAAGAACTGAAAGCACCTGTCAAATGGACATTCAATTAAAGATTAAAGGTTCATTAACGCCTAAATTATTACACACATGCATAATCGCAAACATATAAGCAAACAAATATTAATTTCTTCTTTATTCACCTGTCCATGTATTGCCGCAACATATTTTGGACCGAACAAATCTGCAATATAGGCCGGAAATGTTGCGGCAGTAGCTCCCATGCAACTGTCGATTATTTTAAGAAAATTAATCTAGTTTACTAACATGTAAGATGTTCATGAAAGACTAAAATGATACTGATGTTAAATTTTAAAAATATTATGTAAAAATGTGCACACTAATAATTATTGTTCATTTGAGAAATATGACATAAAGTATTCAAAAAATTGATGGGCTCTTAAATGTGATTCACTTGGGAAATTTAACACATGTTGTATTTATTCCAAACTTTAATATAAAAACCTGATAATGAGAAGACTGGATGAACAAAACAATAGGAGGGGTGCGGTTGAATTCTAAAGTTGGTATAAAAGACAATTATTTATGTATAAGATTGAAGTTCATAGCAACGAGGTTATTAACTGAAAATTGTTGTTATAATATATTACTGTATCAACGAGCCAGTGAATCGACATTGGAATGAATAGATATAATGGTACGCATGATCCCCACAGGATGTGAAATGTCAATTTTCTTCCAATTTTGTCCGATAGAGAGGAGAATAGCAGCCGCCCTGTAGGCAAATGAATTATGGCAAGTGACAGATCAATTTACAAAAAAAATAGTGAAATGTCTTTCAAGTATTAACGGAATTGTTTTAGTATGCTGTCCACGTGATATGGATACAACAATATGAAAGGCAAAGATATTACGAATAATTCAATAAATTACCAGTTAGATTCGAGGCAGATATCATCGCAACATACCAACCAGCAAAGCTCGTTGTAACAATATGCGGTAAAATGCTACCGAATGTCTCTAGCATCATTGTCTAAATTGGAATAATTAATGAAATTTTATCTAATAAAAATAAGGGAAGTGGTTTTTTATGTAGAGAAGCGACTTTTTCTGTATATGTATGTGAGTGTATGTTTATTTACATTTATATTCATGAAATATCCATGTTTTATGTAATCTGGATGAGTGGAATAAATTGTAAAGTTGCATAAAGTTAAATTATTATTGTTGACTCACTATTTGAATAATATAATTATCAACATGTATGCATGTATGTATGTATCATGAAGAAAACTATTGAGTATGATTTTGTCGTATTCTGCATATCAAAATAAAATAAAGGCATCAATGATAGATACCTTGCCTGATGCTATTATTGAATATGCTGCGGAACTATTGAGACCCACCTGTGAAATTACAGTAATAGATGAAAGAAAGATTTCAACGTTATTAGACGATATAAACAGATATGATATTAATTGGTAAACATTAAATATACGTCATAAAGTGATAAGGTCTGGATATAATCATATATTAGTTATAAATCAATATATAAAATTTGACCAGAAAAGGTATTAATATTATTGTTTAAACAAAATTGAAAAATATAAAAATTAAGAAGAGGAAGTACATACTCATGTTTAGCTAAAAAGATTCCGAAAATGTATCACTGATAAAGATTCTTATCATAATGATCACGTATAAGTACCCCTAGCCATATTATCCAGAACTGTGGTGTTTTCAAAGCTTCTGATGGCAAAACGCTGCTGTCTTTGATATATTGTTAAAAAAACACAGAAAAAGGAAAGGACGAAAATTAAAAAAAGCTGATCATAATGACTTCTCTGATTTTATTGGTATTCCTGCACTATATACAAAAATTATTAAACTTTCGTTCTTTCAGTGCGCATTTAATTAATTCTTGAAGTTATTTAATATTTACTCTTTTCAGTATGATTTTCCCTGAATTGTCCACTTGGTAAAACATTTCTATTTTTGTAGTTAATTTCACTGTCCACAACAATTCTTGAAGGAAACTTGAAGTTAAGAGCTCCAGTAGCAATGATCAGCCTACAGTTAATTGAATTCTTGTCATTGGAATAAATAATGGGCCCTTAACCCTCTATCTATTAATTTGCACAATCCGTAAATCAATTTTTCTATTACTAATTCTTATTGAACCATTATTGTCTGTCTTACTTCTACTTTGGATGGGAGCTAAATCCCCATTACGGTCAAGATCGATATTTGATCATTACATGGGAAATTATTTTTCTAAAAGCAAAATTTCCCCCTCAATGAAATGAGAATAAAGAAAAATGCTTCATTGACATGCTACACCGTTGTCCTTTCATTGTTGGTTTTTTCCCTTTCTTCCCTATTATTCTCTCTCTCTCTCTCTCTCTCTCTCTCTCTCTCTCAGTGTGTGTGTGTGTGTGTGTGTGTGTGTGTGTGTGTCCTAGTTAGTTGTATTCATTATTTTTCATCCTATTATTCTCACAAACTTACCCGTATCCAATTCCCAAGCATAAAAATGTCTCACCGATACCTGTAGACCATGAAGTAGGTAATCGGATTCCATGGTGAGTTGGATACAAGTTATTTTGTTCTTTACTTCTTAGGCTCCCTCAGTATATTATAAAGCATTGTTACTTTCTACTATTCTCTTCCTACCACTAGAAAACTATTATCACTTCTACTTACTGCTGCTACTACCGTTACTATGTACAACTACTAATTCTGAAACCTGTAGACCCTGAATTGACAATGTAAAATCCAGGTGACAAATCTGTCGCAAATGTAGCCAATTCAGTGGCACCAGCGTAGACGACCTTTGTGTATTACACAAACAATGATTATTATTCTACTACTTACATGGACATGAACAAAGAGTAAATTAAATTTAATTAAATGTTTAGATTTATTGTCTAATAATATTATTATTCTTTTAATACTAATAATTTTTTTTCGACTAAGAATTTTGAGCATAATCACTAGTATCCTATTGTATTCATGAATCAGCCTGCCCATATAGTGTATATCTACCTAGTTCTTTTTCTACAACAATGAATGAGTGAATATTCAAAACCGCCCTTGATTTTCTCTATACCTGAGTAGATGTCGCTACTAAATCCCCTTTCTCATTTAACTCGGCAGCGTACAATATTCCATCTTTTATAACCGTTACAGCATTTTCTTTATCACCATAATATGTTGGTATTGAAGAAAATTTCTGCAATAACATCTGGCATGTGGGCGTTGCAACCTAATTGATGGTAAAATCGCAAGTGACTTTGAGATGCAAGTGAATTCCTCTCTACCACTGAGAGAAGACCTCCTCCTTCTCCATCCTTTGCACTCATATTTGTGCTGTAATAACGACTCTTCTTCATACTATAGTTGTTGTGTGCTATGTATACCAGGCCTCCAGCCCCATATCCCATCACAGCTAGCCCTGAGGCAAACCCCTTTGAAAAGAATAATGGTGGGTGAGCTGTAAGTTAGTCTAAGCAAACATGCATATTCTTTATTCCTTCCTCTCTATGAGAGAATGCCATGAGACTAACTAATTTACCTTATCGTTTGGAAACCAGCGCAGTAGAACTGCCACCGCTGGAACGTACGCGACCTAAATTACAACGCCGTATATAGTTAAAAAATTAACAATTAATGGAAATACTATGTATAGTGAATAAAAATGAGTGTGTGGTTTAATCGACCCCCATTGCGATTCCCCCGAAAACACCATATCCTAGGTAAAGAAGTGGGAGGGAATGAATATTGACAGCAATGGAAGCGATGGAGAATCCAGTGGCGTAGGATACAGCTCCAAGAAGGCAACAGACGCGAGGTCCGTATCGCTCGTAGAAACCTGATCTTCCAAACATTGCCGCTGCCAAACCTAAATTAAAAATAATGCCAATGTCTTTTGTTGTGGGATGGATCAAGGACTGGCTAATAATAGTATACGTCGGAAATCAAAATGTCATTATATTATGGCCCGGTAGAAGCAACCACTGATTAATTTACTCGTCATCATTATAATCATCATCACCACCACTGCCTTTTCCATTACATTCCATCCTCTTCGTAAACAAGTTATCATTCTCGTTATCATACTACCAAAGAATGAGAGCGTGCAGCCGAAGACAGGTAGAATATCACCAACGCTCCAATCCCCAGCTGCTGGTGCAACTACTCCCATACATGTGGATAGAGGACTATTGAAAACTGAAAATGCGAATACGGATCCAAGAGAGAGATGTACACCGATGGAGAACGGTACCTGTGTGCATGCAACGTATAGGATCAATACAGCTTCATCATTGTCTGCAAAACCCTGAGAGATTTAGTGAGCAAGTACTTGTGGAAATACATGTAAATAAATATTGCATCGAATATTCGTCGTGACCTGTCTCCATTTACTGTAGCTTTCGTCGTATTGGACTATGTCCTCAGGAGATGAGAGCTTTAAGCGTTTTGCCCACACCCAGAGAAAATTTTCAGGCTTATTCCGTCCACTACTTTCTTTTGATGAATACTTTGAGCTTGTAGAAACCATACGTGGGGAAGCCTGCAATCCCGCCAAACCTTCTTGTCTGGAGAGACCGTACGTCTGGCGTAATCCATTGAGCATGGATCGTCGCCCTGCATGACATAGGCGCAACATAGAAGAAGAAGAGCTCTGATTGGCTAGTTGGTCTTATCAGTCTCTCCTCCTCCTCCCCTGCATTGTGGGTTTTGAGGATCCTCTTCCCCCTCACGGTCATCAACGACATTGTTAGTGGTGTCTTTTTCCAGATGTTGTCCGTGTTAAAAATGACCTAACGTGAAAATAATAATGACAACAATTCTGACCACATTTGTGGACGGATAACTTTCGCCCGTAGCCCTTGCACGTCACAACAGCATCATTCATCCATTGGAGAGTGATTACGGCAAAATGCCGTATATAAAAATTACTGATTTAGTCCTCCTGCGACAAAGAATTACCCAAAAATAATCATAAATAATGTCCTTGATGAATGTTCCTGGAGGATGTTTTTTGTCGTTACATGACAATTGACGTTACACTACCATCAATTCCGATCCTAGCCTACGGCTGATTTTTTGTGTCTCTCACCAACAGGGTGCTGACAAGTCCTTGCAACGAGTGTTGTTGAGGCTCTGCTGCGTGCAAATGCCTGTCTCCCATGTGGTTCTGGCGCATGTAGTTTTGATCAACGCTTTCTTCATTGTTCATTGTTCATTGTTCACTCACCCACATTCATTCATTGTTTACTGCTCAGCCACAATAAAAACTTGCAAGAGTGCCCCCATGTGCTGCACGCAACTGCTCGTTGCGGCGGTCATCTTTTGGGGAGCACAATGTGCTCCGCCAGGGCAATGCACTAATTTTCGGGGAGATCCAACCTCGTGCAAAATGCAGTATGAGGCACGCCAGTTCAATGAGAAGGTCATGCCGAAAATGAAGGACGCGTCTTACGCAAAAGTTCGCAAAGAAATGGACAAGCATGGGCTCAAAGGCAGCACGTATCATGTTGGACACGGCAGACCTGACCCAAACAAGAAATCTGGAAAGGACAAATTAGATAAGGGTGCCAATCTCTTTGCTCACGAAGCCTCGGACAATCGAAAGCTAGGACACTCGCGTGTCAGCAAGAAAGAAGCAGAGTTTTATGGAGCGAAACATCTGCATGAACTTTCAGGGAGTCCGAGATCGAAGAAAAAGAAGACGCGTTCAAATAGCAGGACCAAGCAACTTTCCAAACGCAACACTAAGGTGCGAAGTCCAAGCCCCAGTCCCAAGCGGAGTTCCAGCAGAAGCAGAAATTCTAGCCCCAAATCAAGGCCCAATAGCTACGGGAGGCAAAATGGTGGCAATAGTCGTTCATACAGTCGATCTAGAAGTAGCGGCCACAGTAGTAGACGTCGTTCGTCATCGTCGTCAAGGCGTAGAAGTGGCACTGGCAGCTCGCGCAGTCGACGTTGAAGATAGCTGAAGTAGTCACAGAACCATTGTCACACGACACCCAAAGATTCATGACCGTCCAATGGTATTACTGCCTCAAGGGAAAGGCTAACAAAAGCACTTTTGACACCTTGAAGAAAAAAATTGGTCAGTTTGCAACGAGAACCAACAAACACTACTATGTGGGTAAAGCATGTGAAAGTAATCCATCTAAAAAGAGATGGACGGCAAGGTACAAACCTGATGGTTATACGAAAATAACTGTTCTATGCGAAACGAAGACTCAAGCCGACGCATATTGGTTGGAAATATAATTATACAAATACTTCGAAATTTAAAAAAAGGGACGATGCATTGACAATGTCAATTTAGCAACAAATGGCGGACCCAAAGGTCAGGGTTGTGAATATGTGTATCTCGTGTTGGGTGGGAAACATCAAGTTGAGGCAGACATTGAAATGTATCGCAAACCCGAAGCTCGGTTAAATCCCTCATATTTATATTTTGAAATTTATTGAAATATTTTCATTCATTGAACTTTGAACTTACATGTGCTTGTGCAACGCTAAAAAACTAAACGTGCGTAAATCTAATAAAAATGGCAAACCGCATAATTGTAATAAAATACTTATAGAGATATTATTATATAATTGTGATAAAAACAACTTATATAATTTTATCTCACATTGCATAGCAAGTAATTATACTGAATGATGATTCAAGAAATCCAACAAATTAAAATGTATGGAACGACATTTTAAGAAAGTAAAAAAAACAAAACTCAGCCTTCTAACCTCGCCATATAGAATGCACTAAGAAAAATGATAATCAGTCATGTGTGCCATTAGAAGTGGGAAAAAATAGGATGTATGGCACTTTTAAAACCTTGAGCGATTTTCCTTGTGTAGTTAAACAATGCGGTAATGTCAACTGTTGTGAATTATTGCCTGAAAACCTACCTGTTAATTTCTGTTACGATGTTGAGTTTCCTGAAGGAAATGAAAATCCTGAAGATGAAGTTAGTGATTTGATGGAATTTGCAGATTTAATTGTCTCACGTATATCATCAAAGAAAAGTTAGGAGAATTTTTCCTTCGTTTTGTTGCGAAGATGTCAATTGTTCTGGTTCCAAAGTGAAAACTACCTTATAAGAAATATATGTCAAATGAAAAAAATCGCTTGGTTGGTGAAGTTTCCATCGAGAACTGGAGAACGTGCGGCAACAATTTTGAAAACTTCAATTATATGCCGCAATGTGTTGTGCACCATTGCGTGCAGCTCATTCTTTGTTCTTTTCTTTGTTCCTTCCCCCCTTTCAATGGCGGCGACCTGGAGAATGAGACGGGCAAGCGCACAATGCTCACAAAGTGTTCATGAAGTCTCTCGGTTCAGTTCACGCGTGCGAACGTGCCCGCGTAAATTGCAGACGCAATGCTTTCATCGTGTAACAACATCAGTGTCCAAACGTGTGCACTGTAGCCCACCTTGCCATTTTTCAAGGAACCGAATGCATGCAAAATGGCAGCTGCAGCTTGCCAGCTTCAAAAAAAAACGGAAAATCTATTTTTGGCCAAACCAGCAAAACGCGCCACCACTAGCTAGCTAGGTAGCTAGGCCACAGATGAAGCCATGCCAGCATGCAGCATGCGTTCTCCAGTTCTCACATGTGCAGCCTTTCCAAACGCAGGTTTGCATTCTAGCTTTCATTGGTTCACAGTGTAGCTAGCAATCTAGAGCAAAGATTCTACTCTAGCACTGTTCGTGCACCCCATCTAGGACATGTTTGCTCAAGATCCATATAAATGTGTGACATTTATACATTTCGATCATGTGTGCTATTGTGCTTCAGAACACGTGAGCTCAATGTGATGGACACAGCTAGACAGTCAATGATGGACCATGTGTGCTATGATTTGGCACATGTTTGCAAATAAAGAACATGTGTTGTGAAGAACATGTGTGTGCAAAACTACATGTGTTCGTACGCGCAAATGTTCACATGCACGCGCATATAGCCATGTCAACAATACGATGTATAATGACTCTGCTGACTTAGAGCTCCAGAGCTTGTACGTACCACGTAACTTCCTTGTATGATTATCCACTGCTGCTCCTTGCAATTGCCTCCTAAGTGCCGCTGAGTCACTATTCCTGCTGACTCGTTCGCCTTGACTTCTGGTCTCCTTTTGCCTCAAGGAAAATAGGGGATGCTGAGGATGATCCTCTTAGAAAACTTTCATCATCATCATCATCACAATCGTCTGTGCAGCCTCCTCCCCCATCATCATCCTTGCCTACTATTGGCCTCCTTGTCGTCCCCATCCATTTCGTCTTTGTTTTCGCTATCTTCTTTTTATTCAAATGTAGCAGCATTGTTCTTCCAAAGTGGGGGGAGATGACAAGGATGAGGCTGATGTTGCTGCCTCTGCTGGTAGTGCTGGATCTGGTGTGTAGTCATCGTCATCATCCTTATGATCAGCGGAATTATTCGCAATTCCATGATAATTACTAATTCTACCATCCCCCCCCACTTCCTGCTGCTGCTGCTGCGGCTGACAACTACGACAAGATTCAAGAGGAGTGGTAGTAGTAGTAGCAGCAGCAGCAGTATTATCATCCTTACAGTAGAAGGAGGAGATACTACTACTCCTACTACTCTCTCGATTACTCCTTGCTCCTCCTCCTTGGACGCCGCCATTACTACGACTACCAGCACCGCCACCACAAGTAGTTCCAATAGCAGTATAGGGTGCTGCTATGCTGGTGGTTTGAGTGTTGGTGCTGCTGCTGCTGCTGCTACCAGTCATAAGCTTAGGATCTGTCCACCTCGCACGCACCTATAATCAAGCAATCCACATTGTGATTATTACAACTTGATTAAAGTTAGTGAGTCTAGATACACACCATATGCACACCGTCAAACTTACTACCAGTCTACTACTACTACTACTACTCTACTACTACTACTACTACTGCTGCTGCTCCTGCTACTGCAAGCAGTAGTAGTACTAGTAGCACCTGGAAATAACACTTATGCTTTGACTCTGACCATTCCCTCCTCCACCTGATCCATGATGAGTGTGATCAACACCAGATGTGATAGCAATCACCAACAATCATGTGTGTGTGTGTGTGTGTGTGTGTGTGTGCCGTTTAGCACTGGTACCCCCTAACACGTATTATTACGTACTCTAGTACTGATACAATTATTTCACATAATAATACCTTCTAATCGGTACTATGAAAGACTGTCGAGTTTGGATCAACTCAGATATTTGCTCATCAAGAATCTGTCCAGGCAATAAACGCGGGGGGTACAGAGAGTAGCAAACGCTCTGCAGTAGAACAAAACCCGAAAAGAAATAGAAACAAGGTACAAACAGATCAGAACTACCAAAACAACCAAGAACGATCAATAACAACAAAACAACAAATTCAATGCGAATTGATACAACACCCCCCCCTTCACTTTTCAAACACCCCCCCCCCTCCCCCCCCCCCCTACATACGAGTACGATCTTCATTTAGAATATTACTACGAGTACTACTACTGCTACTGTACCTGGTTGTTATCTAGTGGAAAGACAAGGTCCATCTTTATCTTTCGATCAGCCTATACAACAACAACAACAACAACAACAACATATCATAACATGATGTGCATGTAATAATACGTCGATTAGAAGCGAGTAGTTGTTACAAGTCGCGCTCTCTCTCTCCCCCTCTCTCTCTCTCTCTTTCGCTCTCTCTCTCTCTCTCTCATTTACTACTGTACCTCCTGTGCTGCTTGGGGTGATATTGCAAACCACAATGCTGCCAGATGGAACAAATCCCCTATTGTTATTGTTATTATTATTCTTATTAATTAACATATATCCACGATTCATCTGATGATGTCGGGTAGTACAACGAACGACGTGGTGAGACCACTAATTGATAGAGCAGCAGAACCATTAAATCAAACTACTGCTACTAGTACTACCTCGTTTGGATATTGATACATAGTAGAATCTCTGGCACCATGGGAGGAAATATGCTGCATCTTTACCGCGCTGAAAACATTCTTTATCCGTTTTGTATGACCTACAACAATACACAGCGACAACGACAACGGCAACAACGACGTAATATCAACAAATATATTATACATACGTAAAAAATACACACACACACACACACATATATATATATATATATATATATATATATATATATATGCATATACAAAGCAGACAAATTCTTAAACTGGCAATCATTATCATGTTGCAATAAAATCCATAATCAATCTAAATCATATCATTATCATCTTGCAATAAAATCCATAATCAATCTAAATCATATCATTATCATCTTGCAATAAAATCCATAATCAATCTAAATCATATCATTATCATGTTGCAATAAAATCCATAATCAATCTAAATCATATCTCTTTATCTGTTGTTAATAAAAGATGATAGAAGTAAATATATGTTACCAGTAAACGTCGTCTACGGTGTCAGGTTCCACGTTACGTACGCTAGAATAGCACCAACACAATAGCAAAACGTACAAGTAGTAGTTAGTAGTAGTAGTAGTAAGTAGTAGTAAGATGAACAATACCAG
Source organism: Bigelowiella natans CCMP2755 (assembly GCA_000320545.1). Classification (NCBI taxonomy): domain Eukaryota; phylum Cercozoa; class Chlorarachniophyceae; genus Bigelowiella; species Bigelowiella natans. The sequence continues at coordinate 15,643 of ADNK01003135.1, read as the reverse complement.
AGCATGTAGTTGTAATGGTACGAAAAGTAGTAGGACAGGGAGCATAGCATCAATACAACTTGGTTGTTACTGCTACTAATAGTAGTACAACAACAACTACTACTATTACCTGCAATGAGTGTTGAGATGTTTTACTAGCTGTGATGGAGGTCCCTATAGTTGTATTATGTAGTAGTAGTAGTAGTAGTAGTAGTGATAGTTGTGGGAGGAGGAGGAAGAGGAGGAGAAGCTGTAACTATCAACACATCAATAGTCATTATTCGCTTGTTCTTCTTCTACACCATACTCTTTTAAGACCACTACCATCTCCTCCTTCTCCTCGTCCCCCTCTTATTTACTACTACAGCATATTGTTGTTGGTTTTGTTCTCCTATCAAGTCGTGGTGGTAGCAACTTACTTCCCATTTACAGCTTGGATAACAACGTCTTTTTTAGATATGCGATAGAAACCATGGTGACAGCGGTGGTGGTTTATAATATATGATGTAGTACAAATTAACAAAACAACAACACACTGGTAAGAGGTAGAACAGTAATAAGATCACACACACACACACACACACACACACACACTATCGTAATAATACCCTAGTATGTAATAACATACCGTTCTAATATTATTTTGAAATGAACATCATCATCA
>ADNK01003135.1:0-10000 GCA_000320545.1 Bigelowiella natans CCMP2755 | reverse complement strand
AAGAAGAGGGAGAATCCTTTTTAGATTGGATACACGCATGAGATTTTGAGATTGAGAAGAAGACTGGAAGTGCTCACTTGTTGTTATCACAACTCTAGCAAACTATCCAACGACATGTTGTTGTTGTACTTGTTTTCAATATACACCTGTGCTTCTTTTGTACAGAAATTAGTAGAAGTACACACGGAGTCGATAAAGGTATACAGAGACGACGGCCACATGCTCTGGCGTTTCCTCAAAGCAGCTAGTCTGAATGTGGAAGAAGGTTATGTGGTGGATAATGATAATAATAATAGAGTCTTATTTACACATCGTCTGAGTAGTCTCCTAAGCTGCTTTTGTTTGTGGTCCTGCAATCCATCTTCGGGTTTTTTACATTAGTAGTTACCATTCTTCTTGTGTTTTTGTGCCTCCTTGACTAACAATTACTGCTACTGCTACCACTACTACTGACATGCTGCAGCTGCAAAGATGTACGTAGAAACAGTAAGATGGAGGAGAGAAAGCTTTGTGGAAGAGCTCTTTAATGTCCCTGCACCCTACATAAAGGAACTAGGGGATGCTATATATCCTGAGGTACTATTACGTAGTTGTAGTAGGGGATGCTATATATCCTGAGGTACTAATACGCAGACGTAGTAGTGGTAGTAGCGGTAGTAGTAGTTGTAGAGAATATGTATTGTAGTACTCGTGCCGCTACTAATTTGATGATAGGGTTATTATTATTATTAATGAGGGAAAGTGGCTCGTCCACTGAGAGTAGTAAGTAAGTAAGTAAGTAAGTAAGTAAGAAGTGGGTATCAATCATTCGACCAACTACCAATACTACTACTACTACTACTACTACTCTGAGATTATCATGCGCCGTCATCATCATCATCATCATCATCATCATCATCATCGACTTGTTAACTGCTGTGTGTGTGTGATGCATGGTGTGATGTTCATGCGTCTTTTTTTTTTTCCTTCTTCCCCAATAATAGCATTATCTCGGAACAAGTGATAAGAGTGGATTGCCATTCTACCTTATCCGTGTGAGAGAACAAAACTACTCTCAAGCCAATAAACGATTATCTGTGGAACATATAAGACAGGTGGTTATTTTCGTACTTGATTCGTTTACCCATGCAATGTAATTTTTGGTGTAAGTGTGTATTACTATTATTATCATTATCATTATTATTTTGGGTTATTAATAGTAGTTGTAGAAAAAGCAGGGATAATACTAGTACGATATTCTACTATCTGCTGTACTACAACTACAACTACTACAACTTCTTAAAGATAAGTACAAAATACTACTACTGATACTGCTAATATGAGACTACTATCATTTAAGATCAGCACGGTGCATTACTACTACTTCTTAACATTCTCCCCCTACCCTTCTCCTCTGCATATGATTATGTTCAGTACCATGTAATGCGTCTTGAAGAAAAAGAAAGAAATCTTAGGGAAATAACGCTTAATACAGGGCAATGGCAGGATGAGGTAGAGGACAGTTAGTTGACAAGAGCAGAAAGAAAGAAAGAGAGAGAGAGAGGAAGAGGAAGTAGAAAGGGGCGCCTACTACTACCCCCCATCCATCCCTGGGATGATGATGATGATGTCGAGAGTGATACAATATTAATCCTCAATAGATGATGTGCACTATGTATGATATTATCAGGCGCCTGCATGATAGAGAGAGGGGGGGAGAGAGAGAGAGAGAGAGAGAGAGAGAGAGAGAGAGAGATATCGTGTTCTGATATTGACTAGCTAGTTTATTTCATTCATTCTCTTAATGCAATCTATGACTGGAAGTCTGTATATAATATACATTATATTACAACCTTCCTTGCTCTTCTTTTCCCGTCCTCCTCCCCCCGCTGCTGCTGCTACTATTTTATGTATGATCAACATATAATACAACAAACATACTCTTTTTATATGCATGATCAACAGATAATACAAATCTTCGATTTGAAGGGGATAAATCCTTTTTCCGTGAAAGAATTTGCCAATTGGTTCAAAGCTACTGGTAGTAGCGAACAGTTCCAGCATGATGATCATATACGATAAGTAGTAGTAGAAGTAGTAGTAACACATTGTGTGTTTCTATTCTATATTCGGTAGGCAAGTAATGAATAACATATCATAATTATTATGACAAGTAATGGTGCTAACACGACATCTATTATGACTATGATGGTGATCATAAATGCCCCAAAACACCCCTTGTGGATTATTTTCACAATGAATATTAGTATTTACTTATTCAAAATATTTATTGTAATTTATTAATAATTTTGTGTGTTATTACTAACTAACAAACTACTACTCAGTGGATATAGATGCAAACTACTATCCTGTGCTATATCATAAAGTCGGTTATTAGAAAAAATGAAGAGAGAGAGAGAGAGAGAGAGAGAGAGAGAGAGAGATCAGTGTTGGAATAATAATGATACAGGAGAAAGAAAGAGAGAGTGAGAGAGAGAGAGAGAGAGAGGGAGAGAGAGTTATTAGAATTAGATAGTGGTAATGATTACTAGTACCTATTTTGGTATAGGAGTTATGTATTATCATAAGGGTTATCTTTCGAATCTATTGAGTAGTAATTACTCATTAACAGAAAATCATTCCGTTGTTTCTTCTTCTTCTTCTTCTTTCCCCTCTTCTTCCTTCAGATATTGATGGTCAACACCCCGTTAATATTTAAGAGTTCTTTGCCAAGCCTTCTTGGCATAATTGCCAAGGTAGTGGTTGTAGTGGTGGTGCTCATCGTGTCGCTACTACTACTACTACCTCATGATTTTGGTTCTTACATTATTTCTATTCATATAACAAATCACATGGATTGCATGACGATGTTATAGCATTTTGTAACATCATCTGGACACCACTCGTTCGTTCGTTGTTGAATTTTTAACCCAAACGATGCATGCGGATACTACATGTCTTCGTTTTTTGATAAAAAGAACTTAACATTGATTTAATATATATATATATATATATATATATATATATATGTATATATATCTTTCTTTCTCTCTCTCTCTCTCTCTCTCTCTCTCTCTTTCTACGTGTGTGTGTGAGAGAGAGAGAGAGAGGGAGAGAGAGAGAGTGTGTGTTTGTGTACTGAATGCACCAAACGATAGCTATTAATGAGTGCTGCCAATAAATCTGGTGCTGTATTGTAAATGTTGATCTTGAATGATTTCTGCATCATCATAACCATATGCTCTACCACTACGTACGTTTACTCCGCATACATGCATACTGCGATAATAAATAACACAGAATTGGATTGATAGAAGAGTACTTCATATTCTTGGCTCTACTTCCAAGGCTGAATACAAACAATTGTTGCTTCATCATTCTTTTGGGGGGGGGGGTGAAAACACTCCGCTTACGAAGGCTTACGGAGGGAAGAAAGAGGTACTAAAACAAGTAGTAGTAGTAATAGCCCCACCTTCCTTTTCATCATCATCGTCATTGTAAGAGACAGCAGCCAATTTAGAGGAAGGGCTCCTCCGGAATAGTCTTCTCAAGTCAATCATAACAAGAAAAATTATCATCATCAATGTCATCGTCATAATTATCAATTAACATATACACAGACAAACATTAATATCTTTCCTATCACTACTGATACTATTCGTATTCTTCTACTTGCTGCTGAAACTTCTCACCAACCAACGCACCATATCGACTAGTTTTCTCTTTGTATGCTTGCATTTCTACCAGTGTTCATGTTTGTCTTGTCGTGTTCAAGACAATAATTGTTTCCCCTTCCTACTCTCTAGGATATTCCTCTTTCTGTTTTTGATTGGAAGGCTTTTGATATCAGAATAGAAAAGGTGCTACTTCTACTACTACTACTACTACTACTACTACTACTACAATCCCCGAGAAAAGCTCTAATCATGATCCATACAGCCATCATTCCCTTGCCAAAAGGAGGGGACCACCACCGATCATCATTTTATAGTACATTAGGATATGTTGATGTTTTTATCATTATCATTTCAAAGAAGAGGAAAAAGTTGTTGTCGTTTATCCTTGGATTAGGAAGGAAAGAACATGTATTGTAGTGTTAATTCACTATCATCAAATCTTCATGCCATATGTATTGTAGTGTTATTTCCATGATAAAATCTTCATGCCATTGGTTAGTGTGATGATGATGTGGATTATCTTTTTCCCTTTTTCCTTTATATTTGGTAGTTATTATTCTTGTGTATGTGATGTTCTGTACCTGTGGCTTAATTGCTTCTTAATATTCTTGTGTGTATGTCGGGTTCTGTGCTTGTGACTTGGTTGTTTCTTATTGTAGGAAAGCCAACAGAAATTCAAGAGAATGACACAAGAACTTGATATCAAAAGTACACACACACACACACACACATAAATATTATATATATATATATATATATATATATATATATATATATATTGATTTATATAATTGTCGTATAGTTTTTATACAAAGCATGAATGAGATATAATTTACATATATTCGATTATTGATGTTACAGATGGATTTAAGTTTACTAAGAATACTCGCGTTGTTCGTGGCATGCTCTTGGAATGGTAATTATATTTTCTTGATAATATCGTTGATATTAGTCATTAGCATGGGTGATGATAATTAAAATGATAATGGGAGGAGTATGATGGCGACAGAGGTGGGTTGAAGGATGTTTCATCACCCAACCTTGCTGCAGAGGTGGGTTGAAGGATGTTTCATCACCAAACCTTGCCGCAGCAGTAGTAGCAATAGCAGCAGCACTGCAGAAGCAAGCAGTTGTTGAACACCACATTATTCCTAAAAAAGAGCCAATAATAACATCCTCCTCCTCCTCCTCTTCCTTCTCGTAACCGTGATTACATATATAAATACTCTCCTTCTTCTTGATCATTTTCCTCTTCGTCTTTATAAATATTCATCTTCTTCTTCTACTATTTCGTGCATGCACATTCATATATACTACGGTGGGTGATGAAAAAAGAAGTACGGAGTACAATTTTTACATCATTAAGTACATACACGTTCTACCATTAATGGAATACAATACACAAACACGTGCACATTATGAGAAAGAGGGGGGCAGGGGGATCTCAAATATTTTCAACTTATATTCAATTGGTAGTTGTTATGCATGTAATATTGATGGATTGATAGTCCATTTGTTGGTTGTTATACATGTAATATTGATGGATTGATAGTCCATTTGTTGGTTGTTATTATTATGTTGATGGTTTAATGTGTATAGGGGTTATAAATCCCGACGCAAACCAGTGTTATTCACGTGTAGACCAGAGACAGATGAAGAGGTGAGTAGTAATAGTAGATGAAGGAGGAGGAGAAGTTGTAATAAGATGGATGAATATAGATTGCATTGTGATTCATATGATGATATCTTGCAATAGTATCCTTGGTGGTGTTCTTTCATTCATCCAAATGAGCAGCATTTTTTTTTTCTATCTGTTTCTTATTTACTAATAACACTGTTAATATTAACAGGCTTCTGCACGTATGAAAAGCATGATTGCAAGGAGCGCAGGGTGTCTATCCAATCATCTTGCACCTATGCTTGGCAGCACCCCCAGCAGCAGCAGCAGTAGCAGCACGGGAAGAGAAGAAGGTGGTTAGAGAAAGAGAGATAAGTAGTTCTAAATATATATTATATGACATAGTAATACGTGATAAATATTAACTCTGATCATTTTCACCATCATCACCATCATCACCATCACAACCATACAACTATGAATTCCACTGCCAACCGAGCACACAAAAAACAGATAAATACAATAAATAAAAATCATTAGTACATTACACAACGACGACAACAACGATTATGGATCAGTTATCAAATATGTATCAATAATGTTATCATCGAGCTGCTGCATAGTAAAGAACACCAATGATAATAATCATGATGACGTCAATGCAATGAATGCTGCTGATACACAAGGAGATAATCATTGCGACACATATGAACGTTGTGTATGCGTAAGTCAAAAGAGTGACGTGTCATCATGCCCTACTATCATAGACGAATAGCATTCTGATCTTTGTTTTTCAACCATTTCAACTATTAGGAGGAGAAACAAGAGGCGGCACACAGAATGCTGCTTCTAGTGAGGGTGGTGGTGGGGGGGGGGGGGCTTGCGTGTCTTCCCCAGCAGTTTTTTCTTCTTCTTCTTCTTCTTCTTCTTCTTCTTCCTTCAGTATATCTACTACTACTACTACTACTACTACTACTACTCAAGACGTAGGAGGAGGAGGAGGAGGAAAAAATCTAAAGGAGAATTCAAATTTAACAACAGCTACAGACAGCGCTAATGATAATGATAATCATCATAACGATGATAACAAGAATAACAATAATAATAGTAGAAAATATGTGCTATTTGGGGATTGTTCCATAAATCCTGATCATACTGCTCTTGCCAAAGACGAAGAAGAAGAAGAAGAAGAAGAAGAAAGAGATGTATCAATGAAGAAGACTAAGCCAACAATTCCCCTACTACAAGAGACAAAGAAACGCCACACAATAAGTAGTAGTAGTAGTAGTAGTAGTAGCAGTAATAATAGTAAGTAGGAATTATAGCTGATAGTTGTAGCAGTAAAAGAATAGCAATAAATTACATTTTTTGTTTTGACTTTAGAAATGCTATCATTATCGATCGTCATTACAATTGAATGTACAATGTTTGTGTTGCTGTAGCAAATTTGTTCTCCAGGGCAGCTCCTTCTTCACAAGATCATCTAGCTTCAAGAACGTAGTATTTGAAAACATGCTGTCCATTCTAATCATTACCACAATTGAATGATAAATACCGACAATGTTGCATTTTGTGATTCCTATCATTGAAACTAATACGGACAATGTTGCATTTTATAATTTCTATCATTGAAACTAAATGCTGCTTAATGCATTTTATAATTCCTATTATCGAAACTAAATGCTGCTTAACACTCCACAAACACACACACACACACACATACTCGGACATCAATGTAATTTATATCGCATACACTATGCATGTCTTACGTAATAATACATTTTCATTTTCTCTCTCTCTCTCTCTCTCTCTCTCTCTCTCTCTCTCCCTCTCTCTCTCTTTCTCTGATTGATGATGCAATTCCGTGAAAAATCACCATTATTATTAACTAATTGTTTTCATTTTCCTTAAGTACTCTACTCATAATCATTATCTAGTTTCTATTGCAGCAGAAACTGTCGTTGATTGTGCCTTCATCGTAATCTTCGTCATGTCCAACGACTATGCATCACATCCTATTCATTATAGCTATTATTCATATGTATTATTACAAATCACAGGTTAAAACTTTTCGCGTCTCCGCGTTGGACAGATTCACACAAGGTAGGTGGTGATAGGTGGTGATAAATCAAAATACATTAGGGGAGGGGGAGAAGTTTGTTGTCATTTAATCATCATCCAATTGCCAAATGATACATGTGTTTATGCTAAAATGATGCATGCATCAGACAAGAATAAGAAACGATTGGAATCAGCCAATTAAATACATCTTTGCATGTTTTTCTAAAATCAGTTGCGATTTTATCTCCCCCGTTTATAAATAAAACTTTAGAATGAGCACGGAAACATCATCGATAATTTATAATGTATTTATGCTATTCTATTATTAAATAAATTTACATAAAGGAATCATTCACCAAAGAAATATATTTTGAATGTATATTTTGTGCGGGAGTATGTGGTGCATATTAATAGTGTTTAAGTTGGACGGAGATGTTGTTGTTAACCAACCAATCCTAACGCTTTTTAGGGATGGGAATACGGCTGCCAAATGATGTACAGAAACGCGATGATAAAGGTTTGAATTCAAATATACATATTATGTATTAATATATATATATATATATATATATATATATACGATAAAGGAAATCGAAGTCACTGAAACAGGGAGAGTGTAAAAGTGAGGACAGAGAGAGGAAGAACGAGATAGAGAGATATGCTGGAGAAATCTTGGTTTCCAATGTAGAAAGATATATCCAAAGAACTATTTCCCTACCAGATATGTTTCCAACCCGCTGTGCGATATGTGATGGGACGCAATAATCCAGAGCCTGTCAGGTATCTGGTATTGTTTTATATTGTTTTATATGTACAGGCATATAATGTTTTGTCGTTTTTGAAAATGTTTGTTTGATTCATAAAAAATTTCGGCGTTACGATGTCGAATGGAAGAAGAGAGAATTAAACACATAAGATTGATGCATGCATGGCAGATTTCTAGGTTGTAACTGTCACAATTATTTTTAAATAGTTATGGAGTGGCAATTAGAATGATGCCAATACCAAAAAGTGATGGGAAATTGGGCTCCCTGGTTGTCCATTCGATCCAAAGGAAATGAATACAGTTTCCATTATCAGCATTCTGCTACGATGTTTTGTCTCATGTGCGTGCAACGTGCCACATTGTGACATTCACATTTCATTCATCGTTTCAGCCGCATATGCAGCATGCATAACTTCATTCTCTGCTAGTCTGAGGTGCATCAGTTGAAATGAGCTACGCGATGTTTGATGTCTAGCTTGTGTTCGTTTCAGCTTGCAACGCGCCTCACGTTGAGATTCACATTTCAATCAGTTGCATGTGCAGCACATGTGACTTCATTCTGATGGTCCATCAGCTAAAATTAGAAAAAAAAGGTCTTGAACATCTGACAGGAAGATTTGAATGTGATGCGCGGTGTTGTCGTTCATCGATTCTGCTTGTCATGGATGATGAAATGTGTGTCACAAAGCGAGAAGTTTTGTCATGAATTCGCGATCATGCACATGGCAAATTGCTGCCGCTTCATTGCTAGATATGCACATCGCTCGCTTTCACACGACAATGCATCCATGCATGAACATTTCAACGCCGGGTGCAACGTGCATGTGGCATGCAACGTCTCCTCAATCACCACACCAACCCGTGGTGTCCACGGCATCACAATGCGGCGCCAAACCTTCGTCTCTGCGCATTCTCCTCGTCAGCTCGCTGTTTCCGAAGTTGATTCCAAACTTTCTCCCGCAGCATGTCAATGGTGACCATTCGTCTTGGTCTCCGTGACGAGGCAGCGACAGTCGATGCGACGAGAGGAATGAAATGTGCTCCAGCCCACGGCCTGAACCAGCCTTCAGCTTCAGACCTTTCGTTTCTGCTGTCTCACTGATCTGAAATGTGGCGCAAAAGTGCCGCTGCAGTGCGTGAATTCTTCTGAGTTCACGAACTGCGTCGGTTTTGATGGCGACGGGTGTGCCATTCAATCTGACCGGACGCCAGCCTCGCCGCACGCCGACGTTGCTCGCCTGGTCATGGGTCTGGACGACAAAGTTGCGACCATCCAGCATGCACACGCCCCGGTCGGCATCGAAGCGGTGGGTGTGTTCATTGTCGGTCCCAGGGAGGACACCTTTCTCGGCGTCCGAGACACAAAGACCGCACAGCATGAAGCAAGGAAACGTGACGTGGAGCCACGGCCCTGTCAAGACGGCCTCCATCCACAAGATCGTGCACAGACGGACTCCAATGTCCTGCGGCCATGTGAGGTGGGAAGTCACCACGATGTCCTAATCCGTTCTCCCTTTCTCCATTAATTGGTGCCCCAGCACAAGCACCATGAAAGCACAGCCCGCTGAGATCACCAAGCAAATCGCTGCGAAAACCATGTCCCTTGATGTCAACTCATTGTGAGACGGTCTGATGCCAAGGGTTAGGGTTAGGGTTAGGGTTAGGGTTAGGGTTAGGGTTAGGGTTAGGGTTAGGGTTAGGGTTAGGGTTAGGGTTAGGGTTAGGGTTAGGGTTAGGGTTAGGGTTAGGGTTAGGGTTAGGGTTAGGGTTAGGGTTAGGGTTAGGGTTAGGGTTAGGGTTAGGGTTAGGGTTAGGGTTAGGGTTAGGGTTAGGGTTAGGGTTAGGGTTAGGGTTAGGGTTAGGGTTAGGGTTAGGGTTAGGGTTAGGGTTAAGTGGCGA
>ADNK01003136.1:0-25000 GCA_000320545.1 Bigelowiella natans CCMP2755 | reverse complement strand
AAGTGTATGATTTAACAAAATACTACCTGCTCTCGCCGCAGCTTCTCCAGGGTCGTCTAAAGGCTCAGGAGGCGGAGCTGCTGCTGCTACTGATGGGGGTGGTGGGTTCTCTACAGAAGGCGTTTTATTATCAGTATTTTGAAGAGGGTCTAAGGGAAGATTGGCTGGGTTGTGGTCCTGGTCCTGATTACGATGTTGATGAGAATCTGACGAAGATTTATATCCCGGGCTATTCTGATTTCTCCGGGGATCGCCTGGCAGGGGCAGATGACGGTGGTAGAAATGACTGTCACCTGGAACTTCCGCTACATCCTTGAGCTCCGTAATGTATACTACTCGCGCAGAGGCGACCAGTAACACCAACAATATCGAGACAAACGCGCTAGTAATGATCAATCCCATCTTCATCTTCGAGATCCTAGCACTCGCTCGGCAGCAGCAGTACTTTGCTGGGAAAGATTCCCACGATGATAACGGAGGAGAGACCGCTGCCCTGAAGCTATCTTGCAAGGGTTGGACACCATTGTCTTGCTGCGGAGCGGCCTCTGCTGAGATCAAAGTTGATAAAGTAGAGTGCGGAGAATCAGCTAAAGATCCGTATTCTATCGCCTTTGGCCCCCTAAGAGCCTCTCGCAGCGTATTTGCATCCAATTGAATGTAGATGGGCTGCTCAGAAGCGGATGGTACAACACATTCAACCATCTCGTCTCCCCTTCTCTTCCTCCTACTAATGCTACTACTACAGTCAGGTGATGATAGTTGGGAATCGACACAATCATCATCTTCGTCATCATCTTGTTCATAATCGTCGTCTTCATCGTCGTCTCTGACAGCAATTGTGATCGTAAACACTTTTTCCTTGTCTGAAACAAGTTGTTCATCCGTTGAGAGCACTCTCACTTCTGGCGGCGAGGGAGTAATCTCATTGCAATGGCTACAGTTTTGGTCGATTTGCTGAATGTAAGAGGCGTCTTGCTGCACGTGCTTCTTATCTAGACCGTAGTCTTCCGTATGGATATCTTTATCGGTTGTTTCTACAGTGCTCTCGTTTGCTCCAACATGCTGATGTTACGAATACCATTGAAATAAGGCAAGTGTGATCTTCCACAGTTTATGGCTGTGTGATTTAGCTTATGTTAGTATGTGATACAATCCAGCATTATTTTATCGCATGTGATTTTCTAATTGAAAACGATCGTACCGTAAGACTTAACGGCTCGTCGGGAAGCGTTTCACAAGACATATCAGGCTGTCCAGATAATCGCCTATGTGAATGTAAACGCCAACAATGCAGCAACCCACGAATCAAAAGGGAAGCGCATTATAAGATACATTTATTTATTTTTCGTTTTTAATACCTTCAACCCGTATGAGAATATGCTTCTGATAAAGTCAATATCCTTCGCAGGACTCGAGAATAACTTCCGAGAGGCGTTCCTTCGGTTGATGACGTCGTCTACTGATGAGAACCTGCTAAACCCCAATTCCTAGAGCCTTTTCTCTTTCGAAAATCATTCTTTCCACAAAAGGAGTGAGTTGTTTCTTTCGTATGATAGCCCTTAATGCTGCTTTTAAATCCTTCCATCCCCTCCCCTCCAAGGTGTCGGTTCGGGTACTACTCTCGTCAGCCTTCTCTTACTTTTTTACGTGCCGAAATGCAATTCCTACGACAATAAATGGATCTTGTCGCATCATGTATTCTGAGGGATTTTTATGTAGGAATTCGCACATTAAATGTCCTAAATATATCATGCTGCGACAAGTCAAAAAGTGCAAAACTAGACTATCTAGTAGGCAGATTCATGCGACTACCATCAAGCACCTAGAGCTGGACCATGGAGACTTGTGAGTCGCACATCGATCGATTCCTAGCGAACTATGATCTTGATTTCTCATCTCATGGTTGCACGAACAAATTAGATCCAAGTGTGGATCTACACGCCCACATCAGCGATGTCAACTCAATTTCTCCCCATCCATTCCGCGAAAAGGAATGACGATGATGATGGAATCCCCAGTGGGAGGAGTTTGAGAGCACAGGCCTACGAGGCTTGCTCTCAGGGTCATAAGCTTTGATGTGTTCTTAGCGTACGGGGATTACGGTATGGGAAAATTAGATGGACTCTATTAGCAAACAAATCGAGAAATTGAGGGAGAAGGAGAACAAGTTAAACGAGCAACTGGGAAACAAAGATCAGCTCGTTTTAAAAGGCATCATCGATAAGGGAGAATATGGCAGAGAAAAATCCTCATTGAGGGCGCAAACAGCTGAAACACAAGAGGAAATCAAGGTGAAGGAGGCAGAACTGAAGGAAATAATAAAGAAATTCGTGGAGGCAACCGGCAATGTATTTTTGTTAACACCTGAGGAACAATCGGTGTGCTGAGATGTTTTTGCGTGTGCGTTGAGCCATAGAAACAGAGGAAATTGGTAGGGGGATGCTGACCAATATTTCTGGGCAAATAATTCATTTTTCCTAATTTTGGTGTGACTTGATTTCATGATTATTTTCAGCGAACAGTATAGGGAAATGAAATGCAGGGTCGTCAGTGTGGTCCATGCACGGCGGCCAAGTTCACACCAGGAATGAAGTCCCAAGCTAGCAAGTAGAGGATGACGAGCACTGAACTAGAACAGATTGTTGTGTAACATAGCCACACAATGTGTGTCACATGTGCACTGTCTAGGTATGTCCGTATACATGCATGGTCTCACTGTGCTAGTGTGCAACATGTCTAGATGTGCATGCAACACGTGTCACGTGCGTGCGTGCTAGCTAGTGCGTCAGGCGTGTGTGCTGTGTCTATTTGTGCCCATGGTCGCACAACGCTAGAACGAATGAAATACACGTCACATCGACACAAACGCAGCATAGTGATCATTGTCACGTGTAGGCTAGCAGGCTACGTACGCTACGCAAATTCGCTCTTTGCTAGCTTGTCGATCGACTGCATGCTGCCTGCGATGCGCTGTGATGATGAGGAGCCGCGCATCGATCATGTACGCATCCACTGTGGCATGCACGTTTGCTGGGGAACGTACAAGAGTCTTTAAGTCACAATATTGCACAAAAGTCATGTGATTTAATGACATGTGTACGTACTAAAATAGGCTCACCAAAAATCAATTGCTTAGAATCATGAGTTTTCACCCATTGTACATGTGCTGCTGTGCGTGCAGTGAGTGCGTACTCTATCCAGTCATACCTCTTTGATTTTATTATCATTTACTCATAGCATCAACAGCACCAACAGCTACGTAGGACAACCTCCGCGTTATGATTTTGAGTGGAGATAACTGTTTTCGGCAGCATTGAGCTTCATGTTCGCCACCTTCTCATCTACATCATCCCTCCCTGAGCTTCATGTTCGCCATCTTCTCGTCTACATCATCCTTCCCTGATGATGAAATTAGATATCGTGTTATGCCCCTTATTTCGGAATAGGAAGATTTGACATGTGGTGACATAAAAATGGCCGTTCTTCTCCCTTCTCCTTTTTCACTCTGCACCTTATCAACTGTGGGTTGCAGTCGTATATGAATATATGATTTGGTACATATTGTAGGAGAGGACTTCACCATATATTTCTCCCAGGTTATATCGACACGCACGCACAAACACACACACACACGCATTCGTAAACCTGAGGTTTGATTGTTTTCTGTTGCATCTGGACGTGTACTTTGTATCCCTTGTAGATAGATGTACACCAGGTTATGTCGTTCATTATCAAGGATGATGCAACCATGATGCTTAAGGAAGATATAGCATTGCATTGCCATTCTCATCAACAACCAGTTTTCGCTCCTTCCCTCTCTTATTTCTTCTCATCATATGTCACGTTCGTAGCCATCACCTTCTCTCATCATAATAGGATTTTCAAGCGAAAAGAGCTCATTCTCAGCTTCCTGAATTAGTTAAACGATTTCTTCATGAGAACCGAAATTCCATCATCATCATTTTCATTAATATCGTCGTCGTCATCATCACACCCCCCCTTCCTTCATCCTAAATTGTACCCAACAATGCAATCGATAGCAAAATAAAGAGAAATCTAACATTCTCTCCTTTTCACCATGGACTATTTGTTTGGTCATTAACGTCGCGCACAAAAGGTGTCACACAGCATCATCATCATCATCATCATCATCATCATCATCATCATCGTCATCATCATAGGGCACAATCTATTCTCACCCCATCATCTTCAGGATCCGGATTTAGTTCCGAGCAAGTGCAAATCGCTTCATACGCCTTCAAGTATTGTGGAAAATAATATCGTCACAAACCACGCTCACTTCTAACCATCTTTCAAAACGATTCCAAGAATCATATAGCTATGTATAAAAGGAAGCAATTTCCCAAGCATTAGACAATCGTTGGCAGCCCCCACCCATCCCCACCATGATGAATAACAGTATACGAGTTAGGTCTTAGGTATGGCATTATGATATATCTGTTTAAAAAATAATTCCACAAGATATATGATAATGCGTCTGGCTAACCAATATCAGCAAGATTAGTACCTTTTCGACATCTTTTTTCGTTACCTGAGATTGTTATAATTTGGTTGCCTTTGTGTGTTTCTATGTAGTGTGTAGAATATATAACTATTGGTAGCATGAGTTTCTATATGTTGATTTGACGTAATCATTATTCTTCTTTTTCATCTTCCTTGTCGCAATAGTACCAGGTAGAAGTCCTCCCCCTCAAACCCTATTTGGCAGTACAGGAATTTTTCCGCATCTAAGTTAACAAACCAATATCATTAAACTTTGTGAAATCTAAAATTATAAGCCTAGAGAATTAATGATTCTTTTGGAGGGCAGCTGCATGCACGATCACGGCAACTTCTATTACCCGAGAAGTGTTTTGGATCGCTGCTAATAGCATGCATTGTGAGGCTTCGGTAGTCTATACTGTATCCTAGCTCCTTATTCTGATTCGGTGATGCATATCAGCAATAAATTAGTGACAAATTGGAGAAAATATAGAAGTTATGTTCATTAGCACCTTTGCATCGAGCCATATCACGTTCTTGTCCGTCACGTAAAGGACGCCACCTTACGGATAGCATTAGCATTTTAATTTAAACAACGTTGGTCAAAGAAGTTACGAGCATTGTGTGACCGTCTTCGCCCACTTGTTTCTTGTCTGATCCATACCTGTTCCAAGACATAGGAGGTGTTAACATTTGACGAAGTCATTAACAAGAGAAGACAAGAGCAGGAATTCGTTGAGAAGGTTACTAGCATAAGACATCATTCTACCATGAAGCTTCGTCCGTGTAGACAACCTTCTCGTCCGCACCTACCAAAACACATCGCGCGCGGGCAGCCATCCCACGGTAAGCAAAACCAAGTTTGCAGCTAGCTCTAGGAAACATACCGAGTACAGGAGTTCCGTCTGTATTGCGATTTTTGACTTTAATAATCGGCATTGTGCTTCCGCGCCCCCCCTTCCACGAGTTATGAGAGAAGTAAGTGTTTGCGTGGGAGAAGGCTTCTCCGGAATTACCACCCACTCCCCGTCACTACCTGATAAACGGGATTTCTCCCATTTTCTCATACATTTGAGGATATTTTCAAATGAACGACAACAAATATTCGACATTTTGCGATTTTTGGCTTGAAGACCAATTCCCATGAGTTATGAGCCAAGCGGGCTTCCCATGTGATGCGCAACACAACGGTCATTACTGTGGACTATTCCAATGACTCTTGGACGCATACAGGCAACTAGGTATTGTAAAGTTGAAGAAGAACATGTGACTGTAGAAATGTGTCATTTGTGTTGAGAAAATCACACCCCATTTGTTTGAATGCACTGAGTAGAAATCCTGCGCCTGAAATGCCCTTCTAAAACAGAGGAAAATTACAACAAAAACTTCGTTCTATCATTCCATTCGATTCTAATTGTCTCTTTCCCCCCACTCGCTTCCTCTGCGAAGAATAAAACTCCACGAGTGAAGGACACCTGGAAGGTAATCCTGCCGAGCGGGGATTTAGCAGCAGCCTTATATCCCAACAACAAGGCGCTAAGAGCCAAAGTCACAATGACTGAAAATGCGGAAGAAACGAAGAGGAATTTAAAAAAACAGCTTATTGGGATGGGTTTCAAGGCACATCTGGTAGGTCTTCATAGAGCACGACATCAGTCATCACAGCACACACGAACGTATGCATGATACCTGGGCATTTTCATGGAATTGAGCTAATCGTATCGACTATCGTTTTCATACAGGTCGCTAAAGCTGTGGACATTGAAGGGAAGACTGAGTTAGGAGTGGTAATTTTGGCGTGGGAGGCCGGCGAAGCAAAATAACAGCTTTTCTTTAAGTGGACAAAGATCAAATAATGATACAATAAAGGGGAACAATTTATATTTAGTTTTTAAGCTTTGATGAGCACACATGTAGACGCATACACGCATACACGCATAGATCGCGTTGATATGTATATCTTCCCCCCTCGCTCTCTCGCTTTCTCTCTCTCTCTCTCTCTCTCTCTCTCTCTCTCTGTGTGTGTGTGTGTGTGTGTGTGTGTGTGTGAGTGTGTGTGTCTCGTTGTTGACATAACAATGATATATTCTTAGGCAATCGATAGAATATCACATCTACAGGAAGAGGAAATTAGAACGGTATGTAGCAGCTCAGTGAAGAAAATCATAGTTTCTACGAGTGACGACCGAAATCAAACCGAACCTGCTTTCGAGTGTGACTTCATGTGGTTTTCGTATAACCTTTCATGCCCCTCGTTTCTCACATTCTATTTGCTGCAGAATATTCCCACTATATCGAGTGATTCCATCGAATCAAGCCCCTCCATCATGTCAAGCCCAGTCAAAACACAGGATTCGCAGGATTCAGATCTGCAGAGGGTCCGCTCATACTACATAATACTCCTTCCTTATCTTCCTAGTAATGCACTTCAGATGCAAACGGGAATCCTTACTATGCATGCACAGTCAATACACCCTAACGTATCTCTTGATTGTAGGTGCTCTATAATAGCCTCAACAAGGGTGGTAAGGAAGGTGGAAATGGGATAAGCGTTAAGGCCACTGCTAGTGGTGAAGGCAAGCACAGCAAAGAGAATGCAGCTATCGGTGCTATATGTGATTTGGCAGAAAGGTGCGTACATCGTTTTTGCCTCATCTTGAAGTTGTTCATTTTCATGCGTACGAATATTAGATAGATAGTTGTCGTTTGTTCTAGATATTGTTCCTTAGCTTCAACTTGAATACAACTACTACTACTACTAAATCAGCAATCTAGACTCGACGAATAGCAATAGGAACAACAAATATACGATGGATTTGAATAGAGCCATTGAGCTCAGCTTGCAGACTGGGTAAGTACCACCACCAGTAGTAGTAGTAGTGGTAGAAGAATTGCATGTTTGTGTTTGTGCGTTAATCGATTGATATAAATGCCTAACAAGAACGATTGTAATCTATACTTATATCTGCTGCTTTGTTGGTAAAGTGGAGATAGATCAAGGATCGCTAACAACACCATGACACGGAGAGAAGAACACATTCCTGCTGGTTTAAGGTAATAATTTGGAAATAACAACTTAGCAGCATTATCGGTAGTAATAGTGGTAGTAGTAGTAGTAGTAGTAGTAGTAGTAGAGTATTAGAAGTAGTACTAGTAGTAGTAGCCGAGGGATATTCGCTGTATATTGAGCAAGGTGTTGGTCTTCATGAATAGGAATACCGGGAACATCTGTTATTTTAACTCGATTGTGCAGGTGCTATTTCATTCACATAAAGGTAGTAGTAGTAGTAGTAGTAGTAGACGTCCAACATACGAATGAATTTATCACAAGTGTTTCTGTGGGTTACTTTTCCATTACTTTCTTGACTTGATGTTATGGAAATATTGTTCATTCTTCTTCTGCAAAAGATATCTCATGTAATGACCATATATTCTTCACGTATGCCGAGTCCACGTTTGGTTATTCTTAAAGTAGATTTCATAAAGCATGAAAGATATAAGTATATTCGTCGTAATCATCATCACCACATTAGTTCCAATAATGCCATCTTCTCTCAGGCCTGAGAGATGCGATAATAGCATTTCCTGCTCTTTACACTCCCCTTTCATCTGATGAGGGCAGTTCCTCTACAAAGAAAAGTAGCAGTGATGATAAAACCACCGACAAGGGTAGCTACTGCAATATCGATACCATATATGTAGCATTATTGCCAAAGTATTTACACGTCACAACAATACCCTTTTTCGGGTTGTCATCATACTCAAAAAGCTGAACGTCGTGTGTCTATTGATGATAAAACAACAACAACAACAATAACAACAACAACAACAACAACAACAACAGACATGATCGATCTCTCTGTTGAGAGTATGACGCCTCCAAGAAGGGAGAGCAAGAAAGAAAAGGATGGGGTAACGGAGAGAAGGGGCTACGATGAAAAGGTATTATTACAACGAAAGAAGAAGACGAAGAAGGATAAAGAATAGTTTGTTTATTGCCTTAAGTATTCTTCGTTGATGTGTTTATCGACTACATGTATGCACATCTACTACAATGAAAGCACGATAGCAGCTAATATTGTCCTGAGAAAGCAGTCTTTCATCACACATTAATGGAGATGTTGAAACATATCAGTATAGATCTTCCAAACCACGTTATTCTCAACCAATGATGGATGGAATCGTATATGCTATTAGGGAGGAAAGAGTACGCTGCTTGAGCCTCCTGCTTCTTCTACCACCACCACCACCACCGCCAGTCCTTCTCCAAATACAACTTCTACCACTCTTTCCCCTCCTACTACCAGTTCTCCTAACACAGTAGTAGATGAAGTCGCTAGCACAGCAGCTTCCTCAGGTGGTGCTCCTACAACTATAAAGCCATCACCAGTCAACAACCTAGATCATAAAGACCGCGACTACAACAAATCCAACATTTCCGCTGCATTAGGGAAGAAAGACATGGAACTAGAAGAGAGAGGGGGGGGTGACGGAAAAGGTACTTGTCATCACCAGAGAGAGACACCAATCTCCATGCCCTCCTCCCTTCAATCGGCGGAAACATCCAAGGAATCGAACGAAGGATCATTAGCGAAGAAGAAGGAGGAATACACAGTCAAAACCACGGTCGGTAGTAGTAGTAACAGGGAAGTAGAAACGATGAGAGTCTGATACAAACAACTATAAACAGTGATGCTTTCGTGTATTTCAAGGATTATTTGTTTTTTATAATATTTTACTGTTAGCATTTCCGTTATTATCATCGTCATCATCATTATCATCATCATTATAATCATCATTATAATCATCATCGTTTTTCAGTATTTCCGCCTTCCATTTTATACGATTCTGTTGATTGTTTTCTCTATACTTCCCATCTTCACTACTATCGTATACACAGCGTTATTTCGTTTTTGTTTTAATACCTTGTTGTGTGTATCTTACCATCTTCTGCCTATGTAGCAGCAAACAGTAGTTGAAGGAGTACAAGGAGAAAAAGAAAAACCGACCTTGACTATAACAACAACAGCATCATCATCATCATCATTATCATCATCATCAACAACATCAACAACAAGAGCGCAAAGCAGGGAGGATGTCAAGAAAGAAGATGATAAAAAGGCAAATGGTGGAACGAAAACTACAGCTACGAAAAAGGAGGAGGACAAAGTTGGAAGAAATGAGCAACCACCGGAAAAAGGGGGGGGGGTAAAATGCGATGAAGCCAGTGATAGGAGGAAGAAAAGAGCTGCTATTTCATTCGTGAGTGAACGAAACTGAGCCTCATAAAGATTCTTTATTTGTTTACATATAATACCAATGTGCGGCCCGTACCAGTTTTATATTAAAAAATAAATAGATATATTGTTCTATTATTATCATTCTTCCTTAAATATCTTAGGTCTCTCTCTCTCTCTCTCTCTCTCTCTCTCTCTCTCTCTGCGTGTGTATGTGTGTGTTCGTATGTGCGTATATTTATTATGTCGTTTGTCTAAGGAATGGCCTCAAACACCAGTGTCACTGCACCCTAGATTCATATCAATTTCACTCTTTTTTTCCCCCAATCATGCTCTCTTTGCAACCGGTAGTAATACGGTGATGCATATATAATTGATATTACGATGATATCGATGATTCTAAGGTCTCTGAACTCCAAAGAACGTTTGTTTACCTTGTAAACACAAAAAGGTGCGATTTAGAAGCATCATCAACTCACTGGCACATGGCGATTAATGCATATATTTCTCAAATTAACACGAGTAAAGAGAAGAATCATAATTGAATTTTTTACTGCTATTCTACCAGTTGATTCCTTTTTTTTTAATTGGTTTTTCTTCATTTTTATAGGAAATTCTTCGATCCAAGAGCAGCGGTAGCAGCCTTGTTGAAGTATTATGAAGCAGGGTCTATTCAAGCGGGCTCGCAGAATGATGTGGCGGAGATTATGCAGGTGTACCTACCTACTACTACCGACGAATGATTGCTTCATGATGTGAGAATGCTGCTTTTTCTTCGGTCAATTGCATGCAGTGTCATGAGAAAAATACTACATATGAGTTGTTGTAGTATTTTCGTGCAGTAGCTATATCCTTGGATTTTTGCATGTGTCAAGTATATATTTGTGTGTGTGCGTGTGTGTGTTTTGGTTGCATGTGTATGAGAATGTATGTTATTAGGTGATAATAGACGCCATTGAAGTTGCTTTTGAGGCGAAGGTACTAGAAGATCAATATGTTATCAAAAAGTAATGAATATATATAATATATGTATATATACATGCAATATATATATATATATATATATATATATATATATGTGTGTGTGTGTGTGTGTGTGTGTGTGTGCTGTAGAGAGAGAGAGGGAGAGAGAGAGATTCAGTATATCTCCCCCTCCTCCTCCTTTACCTCCTCCTCATTGTCGTGGTCGTCGCTGTTGTTGTTGTTGTTGTTGTGTTGTGTTGGGTCAGCATCATGCTCCTGGATCTATCAAACAATGGTGAGATGATAACATGATAATCATTATGTTTTTGTACCAAACACTAAGGGCACATATTCACTACTCTCGTCATCAATTCTATAAATTTTGCTGATGTTTGGCTGATTTTATCTTTTTAGGTTTTATTCTAAAGGAGAAGAGTTTGTTGTACCTCTTCTTGGCAATACCAGCAGCAGCAGAAAGAGCATCATCAAAAGTTTATCAAGCAATTCTGTTGTTGATGAAAGTAGTAGCATCACCAACCAAAACCAACTGCAAAGGGTTAATGCAAAGCAGGAGGATGACAAAGCTTTTACTCCTCCTTCCCCATCGAAGAAAGAAGTTATTATAGGAGACGGTGAGTTAATAGTCACATCCTATGTGTAGAATGATGTTTATCATGAATCAGCTCTGCTTTGGTGATGCTGATGGTCACTACCGCAAATCTTAAGTAGTAGAAAGGAATATTATTCCCTTTCAACCGCAACACCATCGATGATATATCAATGATAATTGACCACTCATCATCGTTATATCATCCTACAAACGTCTTTATTCATTGATAAAAAACATCAATCAACAATGACTACATCGTACTAATACTAAATAATCTAATTTTAATTCTAGATTATTTTGACAGCAAAAGCAATAATATATATATATATATATATATATATATATATTATATACAATATACAAATATGTGACAGTCAATAACAGCTGAAACGACGGTTTGTTGTTGTAGTAATCGTAGATGTAGGAGAAGGGGAGTTGCATGCGGCTTTGGAAAAGTACATTTCTCATTAACTCTCTCTCTCTCTCTCTCTCTCTCTCTCTTTCTCCTCCCCCCCCTTCGTCTTTCTCTTTTTCCTATTCGTATCATCAATGTAGCTTGATTGCGTGGTAGGATACAAGTGTTTTATCATAATTGTGTCTGTTATGTTAAGAGAGAAAGAGATCGGGGAGGGGGAGCGTGAGGAGAAGATGATATATGCATAAGCTTGAATTAAATGGCAGCATTACTGTATTTGCTATGATTATTCACTCTGTTGTTGTTGTTGATAACCCTACTACTACCTTGCCTTGTTTTTCTCTCTTTCTCCCTTTGATCAAAGATACACACATTGTGCCATCGACGCATATCGGAAATGGCAAGGAGCTGTAAGTGCAGTATTTTAGTTATGATTAGGGTCTTTCCCTTTCATGTCGCTACCATCTTCTATATCACCATTCTCGTTGTAGCTGTTATCGTCGTCTTTTCCGGTTTTTGTTTCGAATGTTCTACTTGGATAGTTACACGGAATCGAAGATACGATGTAAGGATATTATTGATCATGTGACCATTATTCATCCATCCTCAGGAGATTAGAGCTGAGAAAAGTATATGGTTTCAGCAATTCTCAGACATTCTCTGTATTCAGGTCTTGTCGCAATAGATAATATCCTAATGGTGACATATCCTTTATCTTGGGGCATTATTTAGCCTATCTTTTCACCACAACGCATCATCATCATCATCAGCCTTTAATGCATATTTGAATTATTTTCTCAATAACGGCCTACCATTACCACCGCTACGTATCTTCATAGATACAACGGGTTGGATATGATCCTATTAAGAAAATGCCCACTAAAAATCATCTTCAATTCAAATTTCCAAAGGTAGTAAGTAAGTACTTGCTAAATTTGAGGTGGATATCCATGCTTCTCTCATGCTACATTCTTCAACGCAAATACCGAATCTATTTTGCAGTAACGTGTAGATTTTGGTAGTAAAGTATAGCATATCCCTTCCTATCTTCTCTGCCCTGCTTCCTACTTATTTCTAGCAGAATAACAAATGGATATGTTATCATATATTCAATATTAATAGCAGTGTGTTTTCGATTTCGTAGCAGTCCGTACAATGAGACTTGTTATATCTACCAAGTATTTGACCCATCAGGATTATTGCGTTGTTTTGCTATTATTTCATGTCATCATTGTCATCATCATCATCATCATCATCATCATAAAAGATACTTCATGTGGATCGTTATTGCCTCAAGAAGAAAAAGGAAGGTTTGATCAATCAACGTGCTGCATGAGTAGAATTTTATACCAAAGCTTATCATAAAATAATGTAAATATATATATATATATATATATATATATTTATATTATATAATGTATATACAATATTTATTATAATATTATAAATTGATTTATATCTTATATGGTCAAGCTTTTGTAGACTAGACTAAAAGGCGTAGGTGTATTACATATTATATATATATATATATATATATATGCATATCCTCCGCGTATTAGGAGTCATCGTGGTTGTGTCATCAACATCTCTTAATTATTATTACTGCTTGTTATTCTATATCCTCATGAATAGCATTAATTCCACATTTCCAATTAGTATATGAGTTGTGTGACTCAATGTTGTGTATTTCGTGATATTATAGCTCAAAAGCTACGAGAGAAGCACCGAGCTCTTTTACGGTGTAAGAGCAATCTTAAGGAAAAGTTGAAATGGTAGTAGTTTTACTTATGTTAATATAATATTGATGTCAATTTATCTCTAAATTAAATGAGAATGTGAAATTACTTACCACATCCATGAGATCCGTGTTACAAACAATTGTATGCATGCACCGAAAATTACTCTGATACATATATTTGTGCTTATTTTTGAACATGAATATTTAAATTATAATACATATTGAAAAGGAAGATAATAGAAAAAACATAATGGAATACCATATTTCAGTGTATTCGTTGAAATGTGACAAAAAGTACTATGGGGAGCACCGTTTTAATGTTAACAACGTCAAGCACAAACAGCATCGTTTCTTTGATAGAATCGTTTTGTTTCTGAGTCTTGTGTTATTTCAAAGATCCCCACCTGATCTATATCTACTACCTGCTGCATAAATTATATGTATTACCATTAGGTTTACCAATTATAAAACGAAGAAACCCTCTTCTCCCATCAACGACGATTCTAATGGAACTAGTATTAGTGCTGCCCATGACATACCAGATCAGAACATTTGCCATGTAATAAATGCCTACTGCATAAACTGTTTTTATAACAATAATAACCATGAATAGCAGAGCTCTAAACCGTTGGTGGGACAAGATGATGTTGTCTTTATTTCTCTCAATTCGTTTGATAGTGGGTCGTTGCTCATTTGATTGATGTTGTTGTTGTTGTTGTTTATGATCTAAGGCTACTCTGGCAATGATTAGTTACTTAAGACAACAAATTGATGATGATGATGATGATGATGGCGATGATAATTGTGATGATGCGAAAGTAGCAGCACCATCACTGAGTTCCTCAGTATTAACAACAACGACTCTAAGAAGCAATCTGTATGATGATAGCGAAAAGAGCTCATCAGCGCCAACAGAGATGTTGGTTGACGATAAGAATGGAAGTGGTTTGGACAACAACAACAACAACAAAAAGAAGAACAAGAACAAGAAGAAGAACAAAGGCATTGCCAGTGTGATTGAAAAGGTAGGTGTTGGGTGTGTTGTTGTGTGCATTAACTATTATTATTATTATTATTATTATTATTATTATTCTTAAGTGTTCTTAGAGTTGGGAACCACAAAAGGATTTACTCAAATAGTAGATTCTTGATGACAGATCATATGTTAATGCCGATCTTCTATCCCCCCTCCCTTCTCCTCGAATAAGATTGCACAGGAGAGAATCATTAAAGTCTTAACAAAATACCTCAAGTAATGAGTAACGATGAGTGAGAGAGACAGATTACAATGATAGCCAGTGGTTTGTGTTGATGTTGTTTATATGTACGGTTGGTGGCTGGGAACTAGTGCTTTTGGGGTGTTATAGGAAAATAATAGTTTCTAAAGCTTAAGAGGCGTATGTAACGGTTGTGTTGAAAGAATGTTGTCTATCTTTCATTCTTTCCATTTCCCTCGTAATTCTGGTCATATTCGGATGCAATGAGGGTATTATCTTATTTGTGATCGTTTTGCATGTCGCTATTATGAATAGAAGTCATTTTAAGGGTTGATTGCATTTTCCTTGTAATAATACATCGCAGCGACATGAACAACCGCATCAGAGAGCTCCGTAGTCAAATAGAAAATATTGACAAGCAGGTATGATATTACATGTCCACACCTGAAATAGATATGAATCTTAATATTCGTTTTTAAAGGGTAGTTGAGTCTTTTGGTCATCGTTAAATTTATTATGTATACTTCGTATACTATTGCAGTTCGGAGTGAAAAGTGAGATGTTTGTTTGTTTCTCTTATAGATTAGCAAATTATACAAAGAAATTGAAGGGAGCCCATGTTATCATTTAACCGCTGTAATGGTACACGATGGAAAGAATGCTTCGCAGGTAAAAGTAGTAGTAGTAGTAGAAGAAGAAGAAGAACAACAACAACAAGTACAGCTGTTTTACTGGAACAAATATATCAGTGCAGTTGAATAGCTTGAGAGCTTTAAAGAGAAAAATCATTTAAAATTTTAAGGGAAGAAGAGTGAAGTAGCGACACACACACACACACACACAAACACAAACTCACACACGTGTGAAAGCTGGGCCTCAATAGTATGAGCCATCATCTTTTCCATTGAAGCAATGAGATTGCAAACTAGTTATAATGATAATATTGACCACGTCTGTTTTTTCTAAATATTCGTAGGGTCATTACTGGGCATATATAAATAGGACACAACATTCCTTTGCCACCAACTCGAGCACTTCAATTAGAGAAGGGGGAGGGGGAGGGGAAGGAGGAGAAGGGCGGATGATGGCGGGTTATAAACAGCCAAACCTTGGTTTTTTATCAAGCAATAATAGAAGCAGCGATATTATTACAGCTAATTCTGAGGGGCATAATAACAACAACTCAGTTGTAGAATCCCAACAGAAATACAACGAAACGACGACGAGTAAGAGCAAAATCACTGAAGATGATAATCGTCCAGTAGCGAAGTTAAATGTAGATCTCAAATCAAAACGTATCGATGAACCCGTTAAAGATGGCAATAGCAACAATATGATACAAAATGGAAGTAAGTCTGTGTGTAATAACAACCATGTTGATGATGGGGATTATCGCAGCTTAACTGGGACATACAGTGATAACAACCATGATGTTGGCAAAAGTAACAAAAAGTCTTGGCTCAAATTTAACGATGCTAATGTGTCACGAGAATCTGAGAAAGTCGTGTTTAATGAATCGTATGGAGGCCATTTGCATGCTTCGGCTTACTGCTTAATTTACACCAAAAATCTTGACGACAAAGAAGACAAGCGTAGTAGGTATGCGAAAGAAAATGCTGAGAAAATAAATAAACGATCAAGAGAAAATAATATGAAAATTGAAGAAACACAGGACTCCTCTTCCAGGTTGCAACTTGAGGCTCAAGAACAAACTACCACATCGATGATGTCATCATCCAAAAATATTGATAATAAGACACTAAAAGCGCCGCTGTCGACGGTTATCGATACGAGCGTCTCAGTCTTTCATGAAGAAGTACAAAAAGACAACCTAAAATTTCTGGAAAAGTTGGAACAGTCAAGATCAAGAAAGAGGAAAAAAGTTGAAAAAGACCGTGATGGTGGTGGCAAAAACGCCAATGACAGCAAAAAGAACAATACCAGCTCAAAAGCCTTGGTGTTGCTAGATCAACCACCAGGAGCAAAAAGGCAAAAGTTGAAATAGTGATCTAGTAATTACATCGTCATTTCATTACATTCACATCAACATGAATTAGGATCAGACAACGAACAAGACTAATGTGAATGGCACGGTGCACAATGCGTGCTGTGTGCAATCTAGCAATAGGCAGGATGTGCATGATGCGTGCGTGGTCCAGATGGTGCCGGGCATGAACGCTGCGCACGGTTCAAATCCTGTGACATCGTCCTCACGTTGCACCCACCATGCAATCCAGTTCGCGCAATGATCGAAAGTGCACTTGTCGGCACGTTGGTGATTGTGGCAACCTGAAAGCCATTGGACCGCCTTTTGGTGATTTTTACTCCTGCCGCTTTCCATCGCACATTGCACCATGTGCATTTCCTTGAGCTGTGCACACGTGCTTTGCCATCAGGCCGAGCCAGCAAGGCGAAACAGGGCATGACGTCGTGCAGAAAAGGTGGGAAATGTTTTTGACCCTTTTTTGCGCAAACTGTGTCGAGCAAACCAACTAGCTAGCAAGGGTCTGCTTTGAATGAAGCTTTTGGCACGTTTGACATGTTGATTTTCGTTTTCACTCGGGTTTCATCCCCCCCTCTAGACCTCCTAGCCCCCCTCCATGACCTGGCTAGCTTGGGGAGCAACTTCTGCTCGATCCCCTTCCAAGCACATGGCCTGCTGGGTTTGCTCGCGCTGACCAGCCTGGCAGCACAACGTGCGCTTTTGCATGCTCTGTGCGCTGGTTTGCGCCATGCTGGCGTGTCACCTCGCCATTTTGATTGCAAAAACTTTGAACACACATTGCGCAACACGTCATGTCGTTCACTGGTCTAGTGGTTCACGCAGATGCGTGCGCGCGTGCTGGCGTGGTGGGTTTTTTTTTTGCAAACTTTCAAGTGTCCACGATCTGCACCCATTGAGTGTCGTCCACGTGCCAGAGTGCGTCCCATGCCAGCATGACCTCTTGATGCCCTGATTTTGAAACTTCAACGCACCAGCACACCTGGCTAGCTGGGCATTGTGGCAGCATGTCTGCATTGGACTTCATTCACCTTTTGTTGTGCCAGTGCGGCCTGCTGGCCTGGCCGTCCACACGAGGATTCACCTGTTCTGGCCTAGCTAGCCAGCAGCGTTCAATGGACAACCGACACAGTGACGTCGTGCACGTCGCACACATCGTCTCTCCTGGTGTCATGTCACGTTCCAGCGTTGTTCAAGCACCACCACTTGCTAGCTTGCGTTGAACGTGCGCGTTGCTTGCATCTGCGCTCAGAACTGTGCAAACTATTGCAAACTTTCTTCGCATGGGAGTCACAGAGTCGAGGTTTTCGAGCTGAGACTTTGGATGTTTTTGGTTCATTTTTCAGATCAGACCAATTCAAGGAAGGAGAGCCAGAGAGCTTCAAGTGTCTGCAGACGACAGGAGGACGTGGATTGCGCACAAAGTGTCACAAAAAGGTGCGCCCTGCTCTGGTCCTGGTTTGCTCCACGCAAACGTACGAAGTCCACTTGTGATCGAAGTTCGTGGATGTCGAGGCGGTGCAATTGCAACCAGACAAGTGTCCAAGTGAGACGAACGATGTTGTCGCTCGCACAGCGCCAGAGCATTGTGAGCGTGCTCTCCTGCGGCACAAGATGCAACACGTGCGACCGCGCAAACCTGGAGGTGGTTGGTCAGTTGGGGAGTCGACAATCGAGGTGGTGATGAGACGTTCTTCAGGTGCGCTGGTGTGTGGGCTGGTTCACTTGGCACCGTGTGTTGAAAAACCGTGCACCGTTTGGCATTGCTCGGTTGCAGCGCACAAAGGAGAGCTGGAGAGTTCACCCCAGTTCGCAGAGTTGGTTCGATTCTTCTTCTTGGAACACAATGCAGCGAGTTCCAGAGTTCACTCCCTGCATCGCTGTGTCGTGACCACCAACACTGGCAGAAGTTGGACACCTTCCACTTCTTTGTGGAAAGTGCGAAGCGAACGAACGAAGAAGCAACGCACCGTGACTTTGGCACTTTGGCTGCTTTGTGATGCGATTGCAAGGACCACGTGGACGACAGCAGAGGGGTCGTCCTTCACTGTGGAGTCGTGGGGACAGCACGGGTGGTTGAAGAACAAATGAATGAAGCATTGAAACACCAAATGAATGGATGAACGAAGTGAAGCAATGGCATCATTCCACTACGTCAAAGCCAGGCTGTGCTGCTTTCTTTCTTTCTTTCTTGCTTTGTGCCCGATGAACATCCAACTTGTTCAAATTCAAAACACGGTGCGGCAAATTCATTTCACACCTGCTGAACTTGAATGAACTTGTTATTTTTGTCATATTCAGTTGTCTTTGGCTTATTTTATTTTCTATTTGGAGAACAACTTGAACAACAATGAAGAAAATATGAAGAACACTGATGTGACGACATGTGATTGACAAACTGCGACCACAAGAACAAGATGAATCTTAAATCTAACAGAAGCACAGCAAATCTCTATCAGAGTATTTCATGGAATTAATATGAAAAAGATCTTGCGACATACAAAAAAGAATAAATCTGTAAAATTGTCCGGCGTTTTCGATTCGTACTTGTAATTGCAGGATAATCTTCCCGCCCCTCCGAACTACCGCCATCACACGTACGAACTGCAGGCAAGGACTCAAACACAAGGGTCTCTATTTTACCCCCATATAATAGCCAGGCTCTTTATTTTGTAGCACTTGGGAGGAGGGTTTATTGGAGAAGGATCTTCAGTAAATAGAAGGCAGAGGACAGAGAGCTAAAAATTGTCCACCATTTAAACTAAAGTTCAACAATTAACACATTCCTCTTCTTCTGCAAGAACGATCTCTTCATTCCTTGTAAGAGATCAACATCTTCGAACTCATCATCATTTTGTCACCTAACTAACAGACATTGGAACTGTTGCTCTTGAAAAGGAATAGAACACCAAATCCGCCTTGCCCGCCGTCTTATCAAACAAACACCACATTAATAGCTCAACAAAAAAGCTTGAATTTCCTACCTCGACGACGCCTTGGTGTTTCATCATCATAATCACCATCGTCATCATCGATCTTTCTGCAGCATCAGAAGCAGCAGCAGCAGCTAAGCTACTAGCGACCGCGCTGAGATCAGTGCTCAGTTGATTAATAGAATGTCCAGGATCAGTACTACTACTAGTAGTGGTAACACCAGGGGGGGGACGAGAAGACACATTTCTGGCAATAGTGCTAGTGCAAACGCCCCCCCAAATTACTCTCCTAGAGATCTGAAGGCGAAGAATTGGCTGGGAAAATCACTTAAGGTAGTGGTTAGTTGTTGATCAGGGCATTGCATGCTATTAATTCATTCCCTCCTCATCATCCAGATGATCCAATATTGGACGAAATTATCATTATAAGAAAATTCTGAAACCCCTAACTACTACTACTACTACTGCCTGGTACTATTACAACACGCTATTTACTACCACCATTCCTTCTAGGTTGAATTGCCAGGCGACCTCAAATTGGAAATCAACACAATCGCAGAATTCCTCTCGGTACTACTGATAATAACAAAACGTTATAGTAGCTCAAGGAAATAGTAGTGCGGTAGTAGTAGAAGAAGTGTCCTTTAGGAAGAGGGGGGGGAGAGGGGGGGGGAGAGGAAGGGATTAGCTTCGAAAACTAGGGCGTTTCGTGGTATTGTTGATGTTGATGAGGAGAGGAGGAGGTGGAGGAGGAGGAGGGATCGTAACATTAATTCTGCTTATTACTATTATTGTGCCCATTCGGAATAAGAAAGAAGAAGCAAATTAATCGTGACTAGCCGACACATCAGATGTCGTCAACATCTTCTACTAGTTTATTTGGCTACACACACACACACACACATGCACATGCACATGCACAGGCACATCCCTGCATGTATAGTTGAGACTGAATATTGATCCCCACCCCTCCCTATTGTTCTCTCTGTCACATCATAATACCTTAGATTGCCCATGAGAAAGAGAAAGTTGAGTGGAAGATTCGTGTTAACCTCATGAAGCGTCTGCAGGTACTAATTTTCTTCATAGCTATTAGTAATAGTCCGGGTATAACAATAGCAGTCAATGCACCAAGGTTTTTTGCAGCTTTTACCATCCATGGCAGCACTACCAGCAGCACCAACTGTATAAACTGAAGGAGGAGTTCAATAATGACATCTTGCATAGTCGATGAAATGAGCTGCTAACTGATAACATGAAACAACAAGCACAGCAGTGTGTTGATTAATGCATTCATGATCCAATAGGACATCTGCAGCTTGGAGAATACTCGCACGATGACTCAAGTGGTGCCATTGCTTCTAAAACACAAGAATTTGTTCACTTTGCAGGTAGACACAGTTGTTAGCCATTGCTACTACTACTACTACTACTACTACTACTACTCGTAGTAGTAGTAGTAGTAGTAGTAGAACCTAGTAGTAGTAGTAAAATCATGCCAGAAACGTCTTGCACTTATAATGATAAAGATGATGAAGTGGAACAACCAGTAGTTATCGCCAATTATCATCTGTTTTACCTTCCTTTAGAATGTGATTTGGAGTATACATGCAGTATAAACAACATTGTGTAGTATAAAACCATTATAAAGATTGGTGTGGGTGTGTGGGTGGGTGGGTGTGTTTATACCATATATGTTTAGTCGATATGTTGTTTATATTTTACATGATAAGAATGATATTCTAACAGCATTTACTGCTAGTTTCCCCATACTACCTTCTTCGTTGAAGGGCACATTTGATCATTAGATTTGTTGGCCTTGATGCACGTTGTAGTACACTTAACATTGATGTTTTTATCACCATACCTTCCTTCCTCCTCTCTTAGATAGAAGATCGAAGATCATCAGTGTTGAAGGAAGCAACCTTGCTTGCTGTATCTGTCTGCCAAATGGTAGTAGTAGTAGTAGTAGTAGTAGTAGAAGCTCTCCATCTCTTTCTTTCTGTTTCATCATTAACATTCGTGGGAAATGATCAAGAGGATAAGAAAAACAACACCAACCAGAAGCAATCATCAAAGTCTTCACTGTCATTGTTGCTGCCCATGGCCATCGTCTTATGCGTTCAATATGATTATCATCTACTCTCAAGGCAAGAGAAATGGACGTTTCAAGTTGTTGTCCTGTAGAGCTCTATGTGGAACTAACAACATGCATACTGGAAAGTCTCTTTAAAGTTGTTCCCGTAACAATCAAGGTTTCTTTGTTTCTATCGATGATGACGATGGTGATGGTGATGATGAGGATATACTTCCATGCGTCGTTGTAGAGAATCGTAGGATAACAGCACACTACTTAAGAATAATTTGAGAAATATATATATATTGGGTGTTAAGAAAAAGGGGAGGAGTAACAATTGTTAAATGGTAGTTCTTCTTATACTAGGAACGTTGTTGTTGTTGTTGTTGTTGTTGTCTCTTCTATGCAATTATCAGGTTATGTCTTCATCAGCTTCTAAGGCTATTCAGATCATTTTGAAGGTAGAACAGACGAGTCATTATTGCTACTAAATTATTATGAATAATAACAACCCAAGAACATCATGATTGCTACTAAATTATTATAAATAATAATTACCCAAGAACATCGTGCAGCTGTCAACGAAAGAAGGGGGGGGGGGGGGATAACAGAAGTCGTTTTGAAGACCACTTATTCTTATCTGAAATACGACTAACACAAAGCAGATGATAGCAATAAAACAACTGTTATTGATGCTGCACACTATATCTTCTCTATTTCCCGTTTGAACATCTTCTCCATCATCATCACCACTATCATCATCACCACTGTCATCATCACCACTATCATCATCACTATCATCATCATCATCATCATCATCATCATCATCATTCCTCCCAGCGTCATTTCTATCCCTATTCCTACATCTTATCTTATCTCTGACGTCATCAATGTAATACTGCTGATGCTGATGCTGGTGCTGGTTTGTTGTGCTAAACAGGACTCTCCTGACACTCCTGATCGTAAACTGCTAAATACCATCAT
The DNA here is from genome assembly GCA_000320545.1 of Bigelowiella natans CCMP2755. Classification (NCBI taxonomy): domain Eukaryota; phylum Cercozoa; class Chlorarachniophyceae; genus Bigelowiella; species Bigelowiella natans. The sequence goes on along the minus strand of ADNK01003136.1, from coordinate 2,321 downwards.
CGCTCTGGCAAATCATAAACACGACAGGTAGTAGGTGATGATGATGGTGATGATGATGATGATAATAATGAGAGGGAGATGATGATAACAATAATGAATAATAATAACGATGATGTTAATAATTGCAATGGTGTTGACAAAGACGGTGCTGATGATAATAGCGACCTGATAGTATCTTTGTCCTCATTGGTGAGTTGAAATATCATCAACATCATTATCATCATCATCATCATAATCATCTTCATCATCCATCTTGCTACCAGCATGTTCTTACTGTCACCATCTTACACACTTCCTTACTTACTTACTACTACGGTGCAATACACCACCAAACCATAATAAACAAAAGAGTGCGTACAGAGGCGTTGAAAGGGCTAGCATTATTGCTACAATCTACATCAAGACCAACGTTTCCAACAGAACCTGAGCCTAAAGCAGCAGCAGCAGCTCAGGATGATCCAACGACAACAGAGATGGCCAAGAGCGAGATTGAGAAGAAACAGAAGAACAAGATGATGACCAAACTAGGAGGGGGTACTGAAAGCAAGACTAAGAAAGCACAAGTCCATCTGGGAGGAGGGGGAGGAGGAGTAGGAGGAAATAATAACCAAGGTGTTGAAGAAACAAATATTGGTGGTTATGAGTATTTTTTGTTCTTCGGATGGTATATGAGTATGTTATGCTTGCTACATTATGTTGGTTTGCAGAATATCGTCGTCATCATCATCATCATCATCATCATCATCATCAAGCGGCATATGCATGATACACGGAATGATGATGATGATGATGATGATGCTGATGTGTTATTTCTTGCGACTGATCGAAAATGGTAGTAGTAGTAGTAGTATCACGCTCCTGACCAACAACACTGAATACTACTACTATTTCTACTACTACTACTACTACTACCCCTCTCTTTCTTCTTCTTGCTAATGATTGCAATAGGCGACGTTAGCGTACAAAAAGAAGACAAGACAACACGATCGTCCATGGAAGTAGTGGTACCATTATCACCATCATCCTCCTCTCTACCTTCAATATCAACACCATCGTCAAAATCGTCGCCATCAACACCGGAAGGACAACAAAGCCCTGGCACACCTAGACCTGAGAAAGGTGATTGATTGGTTCTTCATCTCTCCTCTCCCCACCCTCTCTCTCTCTTTCTCTCTCCGTCTCTTAGTTTAGGTAGACGTGTGTTTGGTTTATGTGTGTGTGTGTGTGTGTGTACGTTGCTTGGTGTAAGAGATTCGTTTTCTTAGTGATCATCTTGTTGTTTTCCTTTTCTTCTTCCTTTTCTTCTTCGCATGCACAAGAGTCATGTTGTTTATGTGGAATAATGAGAAAAAGATGCAAAAGAAGAGTCATGTTGTTCATGTGAAATAAAAAGACGAAAAAGAAAAAGAAGAAGAATCAAAGTAACTTTGATGAGATTTTTCATAGTTATCGCTTCCTTACGTGATGGGTGGTACATAATTATATATATATATATATATATATATATATATTATTTAAGTTGTGTATGTTAATATCTACTAAACTTGTCGTGATGAATAAAATAGGCGAAGATAGTCCCACATTTTGGAACGATGATGGAGTAGCCATCAAGACAGCAGTAACAGTAAAAGCAAGAGGAGTGGAAGGAGAAGGAAATAAGGAACCAGAAGGATTTGACAAAGTACACCTAGAAAAGAAGAAGAAGAATAGTGTTTCTGGCAATTACAACAACAACGATGATCATGATGATGCCAAAGCTGCTGCAGCTGCTGCTTTACAGGATGAAGAAACTATTCAGATAGTTAAGGTGCTTTCAACATACATAAATCATCAAATATTATATGTCATATATCGTCCCTGCGCTATGTGTATCCTATATATATATTATGACACAGAACTCTTAGTACTTTCAAATTATTTCCAGTAAATATTCTTCGTTGTAAGATTCTTGATGGAATTATTAGAATACTATCTACCTACTACCATATTAACATGTCGCATAATATTGCTACTTACTTACTAACAACACCAATCAAACTATGGAGAGAGAGGGAGAGAGAGAGAAAGAAAGAGAGAGAGAGAGAGAGAGAGAGAGAGAGAGATTATATTGATGAGTACTAAGATGTATTTCTATGATGATGAGGAGGACGATGAGGGGGGGGAGATGCATTAAAAGACCAGGATTTTCACTTTCCCATTAGTCCTCTATATGAAGAATACTCCGAGACAATTCCTTCGCAAGGTTCCTTCGATAAGAACGATGATTTTTCTATATCAATATCCTCCCAATGGGTTGAAGCTTCAGACCTGTCAATTTGACG
>ADNK01003137.1:0-28655 GCA_000320545.1 Bigelowiella natans CCMP2755 | reverse complement strand
GCACGTCAATGAAACTACAGGCTCGTTCGTAGATGTGCTCGATCTCATTCCTGCGGATATATGCTGGAAACACGGCCACCAGTGCATGATTTGTGGCTGCACCAGGCCCAAGAGGTTTTGAGAGGCGCGTGGTCGCTTTACGGCTCCTCGCCGGCTCTTTTGATGTAGATTTTCGTGTCGTGTGAGAGAAAGAGGATTGGGAAGTAAAACAGGCTGAAATGACTAGATGGATTGTAGCGAGTGGCAACTTTGGGGTGATCGTATGCGTAGTTGGATTACGAAGCCATGTAAATGTGAGTTGAATCTATAGCACCTCGATTTCATGTTCGCCACTATTAAACACGCAGCATGCACGCATAGCCGACACATTAAAACAAAAAGGAAGTGTACCAGTAAACTATCTGCGCATATCTAGAGCTGTTGATGTATATGTATGTAAATATATATATATATATATATATACATATATATAAATATATAAATACATAATCATATACGTGTGTATACGTGCATGTGTATAAGCGCTGGCTCCTAATCTTACAAGATGCTTTGCAATTATGGCTTAATCTCTAGCTTTGTCTAGCAGCTAGCTAGGTGTGCTACAGCTATCCAGCTATAGCGGCCTCCACAAGGATGAGGCAGTTGTGCTAGTTTGCTCGCTTATCGTGATGGCATGTCCTTTGCATCGTATAAGTCTTCATCTTTAGCTACAAGTGTATATTGATACCTAGACATGCAATATTGTGTATTTCCGATGTAAGTGGCTTGCAACAATCCATCACTGGCGATTATTTTGCACTCATTTCTACTTATCTAGTGCAATGCAATGTGCCATAAACAATGGCTTCTTCCGCACACGCAGAGTCTCCAAGCTGCCTCAGGCTTTCCAGAACGAAACGAATGAGCAGGCTAGGTCACGCAGCATATATGCTAGTTATAATACTCTAGAATCAACACGTGTACGTGCACGGCAACTTTGCGAACGAATCTATAAAACGTCCCTCCTCCGGTCCTCGCCATCGTCGTCGTTTGCGCTCCGATCTCTGTCTCACATCCTACATGACGAAGGACTGATTTACTCACTGCTTCGAATGCCTGGTGAGGGAGGGGGGGGAGGGCCCTGGGATTACCTCCTAATGCTTCAAGGCTTTATTTTTAGCTGCTGCTGCTGGCGCTGTAATTCTGCCCTCCCCCCTTCCTTCTTCTACCGGTGGACCCATAGCCGCTGCTGCCATTTGTTGATGAGTCGTGGGAGGAGGGGGATAAAAGGCGCTGCTGCTCCGTAGTTGTTTCCTGGCTGCTGCCGGCATCTGCTGTTTCACTGCGCCCTTCTCCAATCGTCTTGCCATCGTCATTTTGGGATTTTGGTTGCTGCTGCTGCTGCTGCTGCTGCTGCTGCTGCTGTGAGATTTGGCCCTTGCAGTCATTCTTGTTGTTTCTGCTGCCTCTGTGGACAGGATAGCTCACCACAGCTGGCTCCTAGAGGTAAGGCATATCAAAGAATCGATGAGCGAATTAATGAAAGAATGAATGGATGAAAACAGACAGGCGAGAAAGGAAACCATTCAAATTCGATAGAAGTCATGCGTGCATCAGGCTTTCTAAGCACTGTATTGACGAAGAGCTGATGATCTCAACATTATCTATGGTTTGGAAGATTTTCTACTGCAGGAAGCCCCCTTAATTCCCCCCCCCCACACCTCCCCCCATCATCCCATGCCGAAAATGGTTGTTAATCTTCCAAAAGGGCTGTTGCATTGCATCATTACCACGGCGTTGAGCTTAGCGAAGTCAATCGTAATGATAGAAGGGGCGCCATTTATCCCTTTTGTAAACTGCAGCTGTTGTGTTGTTGGCCAGGTCGTTCCCGGATGAAGCAATAATGATAAACATAAACATACACATAGATGGAGAGAGAGAGAGAGAGAGAGTAGAAAGGGAGGCTTAAACGAAGGAGGGCGGAGTGTATTGGGAAAGAACCGAGGAAGTCAAGTTTTCTATCACCGACAGTAATTATCACCTTTTCCACCAATAAAGCAGCTAGCATCACTACTATCAGAGACACCTACCTGATCTTGAAACTTATAGCCGTAGAGAATATCGTCGGCCTCGTAATACTCAATGATGTTGACAGGCTCGCCAGTGGCCTCATCCACGCCGGTGATTGTCAGGTGGAGCTTGAATTACAAACGAGGAAATGACGACAACCAGGAGAGGAAGGGAGGGGGGGGGAGGGAGAAGTGAGACGGCGGGTAGTTGTGGAATGAAAAATACACACACAAAATGGATCCTTGTTCTTCGATGTAGCGATGACACAAACACATCTACCACACACGCAAAGCACGCACACCACGCACTTCGCCATTAGTAGATAAAGCATTTAAGGTACTTACATGAGCCAAACATTCCTTCAGTACATCAAATGTTTGCCCAAACAGAGGGCTGCCGTCATCTTCGCCTTTATGTCCTAAAGTGGGTAAGAATGCGGAGAAGGGGGGGAGGGGACGGATGCAGCAACAGAATGATATCGCCGAGGAGATGACAAAGCCATAAAAATCATTATTCTAGTGTGTATCTTACTACCATCATCACCACGGTATCATCATCAACATCAGCAAATTTAGCAGCATGAGTCACCAAGGTGTACGAGAATACATTTTGGTCGACAGCAGCAGCAGCATAAGTATCTATTTCGAGGATGGTAGCTAGGCAGTAAGCAAACCTTTCTTGATGACGTGCTGCAGCGTCCACACTCCCTACATTAGCAACGATGCATTGTGCCAAAACCCATATCAGCCTAGAACACACCCACCGATCTACTGTTGTTGGACGTCCTCCTCGCCAATGCGTAGAAGGGCAATCACACACAGTCAATTTCTTTTTCTTCTACTACTACTACTACTAATAATAATAATACCGAGAGGCTGTGTCGCTCACTCTGTTTAAGCTGCAGATTGGTCATCTGATAAAACCTCTCCCCGCTTGACCGTGATTCCCTGGCGGAGCATTCATTCTTATATATGTGTACATATATGTAATATTATATATATATATATATATATATATAAACAATTTTCAACTTGAGAAAAGAAAAACTGATAATCCAATCTGACAACTTCCCCCACAGAAACATACATTCTTCCGTATGTAAGCGTCGCAGTGAGCGTCTTTAGCTCCGTAGTTTTCCCGTCCTGATTCGCAACGCGCACCTCGAGCGTGGGGACCCCAAAGATATCGCGAATCTTCCACAAACAAAACAAAAAACAGCAGATATTCTATCAGGAAAGGGTTGGCAGCTCATACTTCTTTTACAAATAGAAGCAGGACTCTATCTACGTAGAGTACGAGGGATTCTTCCATCGGCGATTATTTATGTCTCGATCTATCTGCATGACTTCTTGCGTTGTTATGAGAAATATACCACGATGAAATCGGAGCAGCGGAATTTCCACCGAGGCCTGATGAACTTCGTCACTACTACGCCTACCACATGAGAATGTCAATGAAATAGGGACCGAGCAGGAGTACACAGTGAGCAATCGTACGACGAAGGAATAATGGCTATATTCTATCCGTTTGAGGGATGTATCTCTCTCTCTCTCTCTCTCTCTCTCTCTCACAAGGTGCTGGTGCATGCTCGATTGTGTTTTTTACATCTCCTATACCAGCGAAAATCGTCGTCATAATCAAGTTATGGATTCCTGTCCAAGGGTAGAAACTTAGGAAGAAGAGGAGGAGGAAGAAGAGAAGAACAACGGGAAATACACACACACACACACACACACACACACACACAGAGAGAGAGAGAGAGAGAGAGAGATAGACGGACAGACGGATAGAGAGAGAGAGAGAGAGAGAGAGAGAGAGAGAGAGCAGCAGCAGCAGCAGCACAGCCCAGCTTTCAACATCTTTGCGGGCAGGTGTGAATAGAGGTCTGTGTTAATCAGCTCCCCTCGCCATTCCTTCCTCCCTCCCTCTTTCCCTCCCTCCCTCCCTTCAACTTGGTCACCAAAACAAACAATATCTACCTTGGAAGAAGACAATAATGTTTGCGCTCACACCCTCAGGAGAGAGCTATAGATAGGTGGATGGTATTAAGATAGACATATGACCACTTCCATGGTTCCGAAGCAATACACGGAATATCTTCGGAGTCGTAAGTTCATAAACTATGGCGAGATCTAGATTCAATATCCTTTTAAGTTCAAATTTACTTAACATGCACTACACGTCGCGAAGCAACTAACTACCGTGCCATATCCGACAGTCGTGAACCTGTATGCCAGTTCAGCGTCAGCAGTATCGTCACACGAGCGTGTGAGAAAGTGTAATTGTGAAATATCACGGTCTAAAGCTCAACAACAGTTGCAACCTACGTTTGAAAGGAAAAGTTGAAGTCGTCCCAGAATGATAGATCTTCCTCGTCTCCACAGCAGCCTCCAAAAATCCAGTATAGCCTATGTTCCATGCATTCGGATAATTATGGAAACCCTTCCCCGCAGAACTATACATCGTAGTCTCCACATTACCAGCCAAAAATGATGTTAATGACGAATATGTAGATGGTCATCTCGAAGATAACAAGGAATAATGATCCTTTGAGGAAATGCGCGTACACCCATCCAAATATGCCTGAGTCCTGATCCAAAGGATATTCATTTATTTAATAGGGTGGGCGGAAGCATCAAAAGTCAGCAATTAAGCTACACATCGCTGACAAGGCAGAGGACATTAGTTGATGGGCCAATCACCTCTGCTGAAAGATAATTTCGTATTGCCTTTGCTCGTTCGTGCTTCCTATGCTTCGGTAGTTGATTGACGGTGGTCCTCGGAACAAAGCGAAGCTGCTTCTCCGCTTTCACATCCTCAGTGGGATCGTCCGAAGTCACTTTAAGATGAAAGATCTCGCCACTTGTCCTCCTTACACAGTGTTGGTGATGCAGAAGAGGAGAAATTGCACCTCCATAGCCGGACATGAACAAGTAGAATAGTTTTCTTTGCTGAAATTCGAAATCTCGTATTAAGTCAATAAATTATGAATAAAGCACGGATATCAACCTCCTAAATCATAATGGTTTTCTCCTCTTCAAGATCTTCTTGGAGAGGGAAGGAGTAAAATATTCACAATTATCAGGTTTAAAGTATGATAATTCTCTGTCTGTCCGTATGAACCTGGGACTTCCGTGTGGAAGAGCTTCCCCAATCGGCGAAGATATGGGTCGGAATTTTAGGGAATTTTTGAGGGGTTTTCATGTAGCGACCAAACGATGATCTTGTCGCAGATTAAAATCACGATCTGAAGTGTTTTTGTACGAAGATACCACGAATATGAATTCCCACTCGTCACTGCCACTCCCCTGAAAGCAGGGGCGACTGTGAGAGCACTATGGAGCACACTGATGACGAACCTGCAGAAGGGAAATCTAATTTGGTAGAAAAATCGAATGCGGAGAATGATGCAAAAGGTGTTACGGAAGACAGCGGGGTAGAAACGGGGAAGGGGGAGACGAACGACGATTATGATGCTGAGGAAGATGAAGGCGGGAGCGAATCTGATGACGAGGATGATCAGTCATCATCCCCCCCCTCGTGGAAAACGTGAACTAAGGAATAAACGAAGAGGGAGGGCTACGAAAAGGATTCCAACTTACGCTTGGTTCAGAAGTCTATTCGGTTTCCAGGTACAGTGTTATTTTGTCTTTACATCGGAGGGAGGGAGGGAAGGGGTGGGGGAAGGAGGCAAGGAGGAAGTCGCACAGTAGTAATTACACAGAAGTATGGGAAATATTTGAACAATATCGTATAAAAGCCACTTTGTAGGAGTCCTCGTACGCAAAGGTGAAGAAGTACCTAAAAGTTTCAAGCGATGAGACAAAGATCATCTCTAGGTAGATTCGCCCCCCTCGATCACATGCCCACAAATACGATATCTCTGTATTCATCTGTCTAGTGTGAGACTAGAAGTACCATCGTCACGCTCCGATGCCACCATAACTGCACATATGCAGGAAGAACAACAAATCATATGGTGTGGGCAAATTCGAGACGCCAACATTACAGGTAAAGGAATGACCTGAGATGAGAAGAAAATTCAAGATCTGACCTCTCTAATCTATCTCTTACTGATCTTGTCCCATGCTTTGTGGTAGGCGCTACGCCGAGAAGTCGCCAAAATTAGAAAGGGAGGTATGTGGCTGTCCTCCGTTCTGAATCTCTTTTTAAGTCGAAACTCAATAATACTTCCCCACAAATCCACTATTGCTACTTTAATCTATCATGCTAGCGCTGCATCTCCATATTCATTACTTTTAACCAAAGGCGACGGAAAGAAAACCAACCTGAAAGTGCGGCATATTACAACAAATGACATTCTAAACTTGCACAGCGAGTCGATCTGTAAAGGCGGGATGTCCCAGGTGCTACTGTTAGATATTCATTGAGGGGTGAGGGGTGAAAGGGTCAAAGGGGCTTGGGTGAGAGAGAGAGAGAGATTCAAATAATCAGGGGGCTGCAGTTTTTTTAGTCCTCTATGCTTTATCGTCTTGGCCGCAGTAGTTGCTATGGTTTGCCGTTTATTCATTGGAGCGAATGGTGTGATTTAGGTCGCCTCCCAATTTAATTGCCTCGAGTTTGTGAATCCTTCAGTAACCCCTGAGGATGGGGTTGCGAGCTACGCTCACGATATGACCCAAGGTAAGGGGATGATGATGATGATGATGATGATGATGATGATGATAATCTTAGAATCTAGAAGTTTTGTGATTAGCCGAGAATTACCTCTTCAGGAGAAATGTTTAATAAAAATTCTTCGTAATCGATTTTATGCTCTCTGATAGGTCCCGCATGCGCCATTGCTGCTGGGCCTGCTACCGCCTACCACAACTATTTTGTGAAGGTACTGGCGATAAAAGGGAGGTGGGAGAGAGGGAGGGAAAGGGGGGGGAGATTTGAAAATGATAGTACATAAATAGTAATATCATCGTCACGTGTACCTCTTCTTTTCTTCTTACACCGGTCGGTAGATGGGGAAGGAGAGGGGGCAAGTCAGAGATAGGCAAATCGACAACCTCTCAGCGCTTGCGAATGAGCTCAAGAATAAGGAAAAACGCTACTGGGCGGTCATACACACACACACACACACACACACACATATATATATATATATATATATATATATATTGATATATTAATAGCGTGTGTGTGTGTGTGTATGTGTGTGTGTATAGAAATAGGAGATATATGATGATGCTGATGCAACAAGTTAATATCGATTTAACAAACCCTCGCTCCTTGATCCATAATCACTCTCATCGCTATCTCACCCTTACCATCTTCATCCTTTTCATATCTCCGCCCTCTCCTCCTCCTCCTTCTTCTTCTTCTTCTTCGTCCTCCCTACCATCATCACCCATGCGTCAACCATCGCAGATGATAAACGGGTACGTCAACTCCGCTCCGAAGGTGTTGTTTCCATTCCTAACCCTTCCTGCACTAATGAGCACACCACATGTATGGCGAAATAACGGCTTGAGAGAGTGCTCATGCATTAGCACGTGAAATCTACCTTCCTCCTAATCTCCAATCATATTTGTCCCCCCTCCTTCTCCCTTGCCTGAATTCCCTCTTATCATCACGCATGGCATCGGTCGTAGGCCCTGCAGAGACTTAACGAGGCAATTGAGAGCTACGATGACGTCGATAAACTACGGTGATGATGATGACGATTCCCCTCGATTAGATCCCCTGCTCTCTCTCATCCCCTCCCCATCTGTAATGATATTGTCCTCCTTGTGCTTGTACCAGCTCGTTGGTCAAAATAGGCCTTCAATACGGGGCCGAAGTGACCTTCAGAAACAGGTGTGATGTAGAAACAGGTGTGATGGTATAAAGTTGCTTTTCCCTGTCATCTTTGCTGTTTGTTAATATCACTAATATGGAAGCGACGCTGTGGTCGTCGAAGGTTATCGTCATTCTTCACCGCTGCTTATTATGCATATATACGCGTATGCTGTTGCTGGCTTTCCTGCTGCTGATCCTCCTCCTCCTCCTCCTCCTCCTCCTCCTCTTGCTGCTGCTGCTGCTGCTGCTGCTGCTGCTGCGAATACTTTATTACGAAGAACGTATAATAACACCGTGGAGGTCATCGAGGAGAATGAGGAGGAAGGAGAACATGCCGAGGGGGAGGCAGCTGCTCCGAAAAATGGAAGGAACACCGTTTCTCAGGCGTTCTGCTCGGCCCTTAGCATCAGGTGATGAGAGGCTAAGGATATGATAAAGCTCATGGAGCAGTAGTAGTAGTTGTAGTAGTAGTGGCTCTGTAGCTTCCAAGGAGCTTTGTTGTGTATCGATATGGTCAAGTCAAACTTCAAAGATTTAAACAAGACCGTTATTCTCTCTCTCCCCCCCCCCCCCCCCCCCCCCCTCTCTCTCTGTCTCTCTCTTTCTCTTTCTCAATCTTCCCTGTTTAACATCATTGTGTCCTTGTTTGAATACATACGTATAAGCTATACGAGTGTGCCTGCTCATTTCTGGAGGCGATTTGCCTGCATGGTTCTCGAAGCAACATACGAGGTAGCAAACGATGACCCCGATCGAATTGCGCACCAAAATGTAGGAAGAATTGGTTGAGGAGTGTATGTGTTTCTGGGGAGCAAAAGATTCAACCGTTTTTCCTTTTACGGCGTGGTCGGTCTCTTCATGGTGGCAGGAAAAGATCTACAGCCCTCCCACCACCGATGCGATGGCGTGTGTGTGTGTGTGTGTGTGTCGTGTGTGCTGTGTAGTTGCCCGAGAAGTGTGTGAGTATTCACGTGAGCATGTTGGTGATGGTGATATGAGTTAATTCTATTATAGGCAACTTTGCAAGCCGGCATTGTAAATGCTGTAACGTACGGGGGATCCAGAAGGTGATTATTCAAGATTCAGCACACACCACCACATCTCACAACGACTCCTTTTCCTACGAATCGATGACTCGCTGATCCTCCCATTCCCCCCCCTTCCCTCCCCCCCTACCAGGGTGTTCCTTACTTTTGTCGGGGATGGGGCATTCGGAAACCCAAAGAGTTGGGTCGGAGCTTCAATGCGACGAGCGTTCAAAGTCTGCAGGTAACAAGGGGGGGGGGGGGGGGAAGGGGGGGGGAAGGAAGGGGGGAGGGGGGGGGGGGGTTTCCCGAGCTCTTATTCTACGAGGTTGGCAGTACAAAGTCCGTACATGGCAGCAATCCTCGCCGGTCACTGATTTCAACAATTTGTAATCGATGATTCGCTTGCTTAGGCATCTTGATCTGGAGGTCTACATCGTGCACTTTAGGATCATAGACCGCTTCTACAGGGTGGGGGGCATCCAACAAACACACTACACACCTCTACTCCGTCTGGTTGGGGAGGGGGCGGGGAAGGATAAAAGATAGATAGATAGATAGATAGAGAGAGAGAGAGAGAAATAAAGGGGGGGGAATGATGGGGGATGTAAGGGCCAGACGTTTATTGTACTGATGGAACTTTTCCATTGAGACAGTAGGAGGGAGGGAGAGAGATAGAGAGAGAGAGAGAGAGAGAGAGAGAGAGAGAGAGAATTCGAGCGTTTTCTTGAAGCTAATTACTATTATCAACCATCATAATGATGATTAATTATGTAGTCGATTGGATCATCATTGGGTTCCAGCTCTCGGTTGCTGCTATCTTCTCAGGAATCCGATGAGGTGAGAAAGGGACTGCTCACAGCATTGCTTCATTTGCCACATCTCCCACTTCTCTATATAAAGTTCAAGTTTGACTCTTCCCCTCTCCTCTCCATCCTCCCCCCCTCTCTTAAACACACACACACACGCACATATATCACGCAGTAAGACACATCATCATCATCATCATCATCATCATCATCATCATAATCGACACTGCGCGCAGGGCACGGGCGACGATAGTGACGAGGATCCTGATGATGATAAAGAGGATGATGAGGACAATGAGGATGATGATAACGACGACGATGGTGATGGGGACAGCGTTCTCAGTGGGGGAAAGGAATGCGGCAGCTCTATTCAAGCAGCCCAAGAAGAAAGAGGAGGAGAAGAGGAAACACCGGCTCCTGGAAAGACAAATCGCGAGCGAGACGAAGAAGATGGTGACGACAACGACGACAACGACGATGATAATGATGAAGATGGTGACGACAACGGCGACAACGACGATGATAATGATGATGATGAGGACGGGCAGCACAAGCCAGAGATGAAGATAAGGGAGAAGGCTATGGGAAATCCAGAGAAGATTGCTACCTCCGCCTCTGGTAGCAGCAGAAGCGCTAAAATATGTTGGTGAAAGTGGTGAAGACGAAGATGAAACCTTACGTATCATCACGATTAATGTCGAGAACATCGATGATGATGTTCTTCTCTAGCACGCCATAACTAACCCTTTCAAATCACATTTCACATCAAACCCCAAAAACCCCCACAAATAATAGTTTTAGACTCGAATCTGATGGGCAAACAATGCACACAGGTGTCCAAAAACGAGGAAAGAAGAAAAAACGGGAGATATCGCAGAGTAGCATCAACGATTTCTTCTCGAAGAAACCTAGGAAAGGTAAGTGAAGATCATTGCTAAGTTAAGTCTCGGTAGTTGCAACCCTCTCGGGGAGTCACGTAAAGCGTGCATGTTCGCCATAGCAGTAGATAGCACTTATGACGCACATAACAGTGTGATATTGAATGATACTAGGATAGCATGTGCAGTCTGTACATTACATTGTCGTAGTTGTAATGATGCGATATGCATGTCTAGATGTAATAATCGCAACAGAGCGAAGTATGTATGTTTGGTTGCATTGATTACCGGCTTCGAAAGTAATCCGTTTGTCATCGATACTGCTAGTATGTGTGTTACCTCGCGCCGCCGGGCCGCAAATGCTGCCTTATTACTTCGCGTTTATGTTCTATGCTCGCGTGGCGTTCACCCCGCATGAGCATGCTAGCATAGCTAGATAGGCACCAGGGCATTGCGTTCAGCCGTGACCAATGAAGTATCATAATTACTTGCTTTTTGAAATAGATGACATGCATGGACAAGCATGCAAAAATCAAAACCCCTTGATGCGAGAACAATGGACGCAACTGTTTGTTCAAAATTCGAGCTTCTCCTCTACTATCATCATTGGCTACGCTCTTCTCCAGGAGAAGCGCCATCACGATCTTTGCGCTCCGGTACATCGATGTCTGACATGGACTGGGCTGCTTTTTGATCTTCACTAGAATTGCTGTTGCTGCCTTTGCAAATGCACTTGTTCACTGCCTGAAATAAGCAAGTGCGTCAAGGGAGTGATCGAGTCACACGATCACAATGATGGCAATGGCTCGATGGTCTGCATCACAAATCAATCATCAGGCAAGAAGTGAAGCACATCCCAGTTTTTGCGCACATGCAATCCTGCTTCACCGTTTCTAGAAGAGGGATCCCGGTAGCTGCATCTGCAATTCTGCGAACAATTGGCATGATGCATGTTGTCACCATTGTCGAAGTGGAACTCTTGAACAAGAAAACTGGGTTGACCCAACCTGTTCTTCATGAGGTAGATCATCTCAGACACCAAGCTCCCTGCAAACTTTGCAGCCTTGTGCACAATTGTGGCAAAGTAGAAATTGTCGTTTCAAGCGCCAACGCGCAATGTCATTAGCAGTCGGTTGCGTCGATGGCCTTGACAAGCCACAACAAGTCTGTTTCTCTCCCCCCCCCCCCCCCCCACCAAGAAAAAACATGGGAGGCATGCACAACACATGTGCACACATGCACATGTGCACACATGTGCACATGCACATTGATGTGACTACCTAGGACGGCATTGTTGAAAGCTGGGTCAGGAACAACGACAGTGGTGAAAATGGCAACAGCAGCAGCAAACGCTTCAGGGAGAGCTCGAAGCAGAATCTCGAAAACAAGGCAATGCGCTAACGACAACTCTCTCTCTCTCTCTCTCTCTCTCTCTCTCTCTCTTTCTCTCTCTGTGCGTCTGCACCACAGGTGTGCACGACGATTGTGGCATTTTCTGCACTCTTCCAGTTCTTGCTCTTCAGGAAAAGGTGACGGCAGTGGGGGGGGGGGGGGTGGGTTGACAGTGGGGGTGCAAGAATGAGGATGATGATGAGAGAGAGAGAGAGAGAGAGAGAGAGAGAGAGAGAGAGAGAGAGAGAATGTGTGCGTGGGGGTGGGGGTGGAAAAGGTGACGGCAGTGGGGGGGGGGGGGGTGTGTTGACAGTGGGGGGGCCAGAATGGGGGTGATGATGAGAGAGAGAGAGAGAGAGAGAGAGAGAGAGAGAGAGAGAAAGAGAGAACAACGACAACATGACCAACTTGTCAACGACAACATGACTCACACTTGAAGTGTCAACGACAATGTGACTTGCATTTGTGTTGTCAATGACAATGTGACTCATGTTTGCAATGTCAATGACAACACATGGAAAATGATGCGATGTGTGTTTCAAAAGCAACGAATCATCACAGTGCATTGTGACAGGTGTCTGCTGATGATTTTGAACAAATGATGTTTGCAAGAATCTCGTGCTGTCGACAACGTGAGCATGTTGTCGACAACATGGCTTCGGAAGACACAGTGCTGCAACATGCCATGGTGTCGACAGCATGAATTTCAAACTTGTGTTGCAATTCACCGAATCGACAAATTGCCAAAGTGTCATGATGTCGGGAAGCTCTTGGGAGCTTGATTTGGCATGCACGCTCAAGCTCACAATGCACTTTCATCGTTGTTTGTTTTCAAAAGCTTTGATTGCACCAACGTGCAACAACAAGCATTGGCGAGCAGCGCGTCTGTTGGCTGATTGCAGACAGGAGTCCCATCCAGCCATCGTTGTGGCCGACTGATCCGGAAAACGACGGATTCTTCGAGCACGCTGGCCAGCTGGCAAGTGTCAGTCTGACATGGTGGTCCAATGCAAGTTTGTCACGCTGCTGTTTGTGATTGGAACTCGACACGGCAGGCTCATTCCTGCACTTCTGCAGCACTTGTTTCCTCCCAAGTGCCCACTTTCACTCTGCCCTCACACTTGCACGATGGTGGGGATGGAACGTCAAAAAGGCACAGACAACGTGCAAGGCACACCTGACTTCCACCACACAAGTCCCAACGCCATTGCGAATCAGAGGACTGACCGCTCCTTCCCGCAGGAGGAAGGTTGGCTCCTCTCAAAAACGACCGCGCCGCGAAGCTGGCGAAGGATTCTCCGATGGAACAAACGTTGCTTTCGTCTTCCAGCAGCAAACAACAAAGTGACATCGTTCATCGCCTGGGTGAGCGTGGCCATCTCTCGTGACTTCGTGACCACATTCACTGCGCTCTTCCTTCGCTGTTGTGATCTTCGTTCCACAAACAGAATTGCGCAAACTCAGGGGTGACAGGTCCATCTCAAAGGATTCTGTTGAGATGACGACAGAGCTTGTCGTTCCCAAGATCGCAGTACGATCGAAGTGTCAAATTTAAATTGAAATTGAGATTGTTCATTTGTCGTTTTGCGTAATCTTAGGTGATATCTTTAAGGATTCTGTTGAGATGACGATAGAGCTTGTACGTTCCCAAGAAATTTCTCAGTACGATCGAAGTGTCAAATTTAGATTAAAATTGCGATTATTCTTTTGTCGTTCCATGCGAAATGTAATGCATTCTGCACTTACGCGATTGTTGGGCGATAGAGAAAATTGGAATCAAGATGAAACTACGTACAAAAACAACCTTGATGTCGGTCATACGCATAGATCAAAACATATTTAATAGTTACGACTATCAAAAAGTTGCGAAAAATCTGGATAAATAGGACTGCCTCGGTAATCCAATGCTTGGTTTATACCTTATCGAGGAATTCAAACTTTACTCTCAATCACGTGAGCCAGTATCTGGCTGAATGATATTCAAAATGTTAAAATTTTATTTTTATACATGTCTTTCTTTCCAAATCGCAATAATTAGTTGAAATAATACACATCTTTGTTTTATCTTTGATCTTAAAAATAGATAGAGGGACGGTGTGGGAGGAAGCGCGTCCCGTTCCCTGTTCCAATGGCGTCATCTCGCACGTCCTCGTCCTCACAACCGCGATCTCTTTGGAGCAAATTGATATTTGGTAACAATCGAAATTGTGCGAGTAGGGAATGCAGTAACACAACGAGAGAAGCTGTGCAGCATTCTTCAACCCCTGCCATTCGCCAGTCTCCTCCAATGATAGACAAGCAGAATGAAAAGAGAAAGTCCGCTCCAGAACTTCCATCTCCGACGTATCCCGCACCCACAGCTGATGGGAAACAACAGGAACATGGCGTAGAAATGCAGCAAACAAGTTTGGCAGCCAAACCGCAATCCACCCAGAAAATGAGGAGACCGACTAGAAGGCTTGAGAAGGTGAAACAAACCATCACTCTGTTTTAATTCTACAGCCATACTAAATCGCTACTTTGTGTGCAACCAGTCTCAAAGTCGTCGGCGAATGCCATTGGTGCGCGTGGCTCGTATGGGTCACCTCGAGCAGGGGAAGCGCCACCGTGAAAGGCGCGACAGCCGCTTGGCATCCATGGTAGATTACTTTAAAGACCTCGTCGTCGGTCGTTGCCTGTGCCAGAAAAACCGAGCCGATAAGGTTGGGCGCGTTATAATGCTTCATGCTGACCCGCTCGTGAGCGTAGATGCAACGCAATATGCCCCCGGCAAGGAGGTTCCGGTCGACTTGGAAATCCCTAGCCTTCCATCCGAGCGGCACGTGATAGAGGACATCACGTCTCGATGCCACTCAGACATCGACGTTGTCTTCCGCCACCTATCACGAATGTCGTTGGGAGAGGAGCTTTCGAGCACGGAGGACACATCCCTGCTGCACATATCCGCGCATGGGACCCGCGTGCCGCCTGACAACTCCAACTACGCGTTTGTGATGGAAAACGAGTGCGGATTCGCCGATTTTTGCCTAATGTCCCGGCTTTCGAAGCTGCTGCAGCATTGCAACATTCCCCGCTGCGTGGTCCTCTCCGCATGCTACTCGGAACTGGCGGCGCACGCCTTCCTGGCATCGGGGGCGCGGCATGTAATTGCCTGCAAGAAGGACCAGCGTATAATGGACTCCTCGGCTCGGTATTTCAACCGATTCTTCTACATGGCGCTGTTCAACGGCCACACCGTGCGCCGTGCTTTTGAGATCGCGAAAGCGAACGTAGCTGCTGTCGTGGACGCCGATTCCCCGGACACCTACGAGGTCTCAACGACGCGCAACTCGGACACTGAGAGGCTCGAGTCTTTCACCTCCGTTCCAGAGGACGGCGACGAGGAGGAGGATGACGAGCAGGAGGGATACGCTCAGTGCGAGGGAGAGCAGCAGCAGCAACAACACCTCGAGGGAGACATCAAGGGAGGCGCCTCCGCCGATATGCAAGAAAGCGAGAAATTCGTTCTTCTGCCGGAGGACGGCGACCACGAAGAAGTCCTCTTCCCCACCCCGAAGTACGTTCCCTCCAGCAACAAGCAGGCTCGGGGGCAGCGGCGGGGGGGCCGGAGGCAGCGGCGCCGAAGTTTCTTAGCGCGAAGCATTTCGCAGCAGCACCACCCCCTGAGCACAACCCCCCCCGTCCCGTCGTACGCGCTGGGGAGGCACGTGCAGGTCTCGAAATGCGTCTCCATGCTCCGGCAGCACCGCTGTGTGAACGTGATCGGCAGAAGGCGCATTGGGAAATCCACCATCGCTAAGATGTGCACGCGGTATGTGGAGGAGAGGAACTTCTTCGCTGACGGCGTCTATTACATCGATATGAAGGCCCTCGCCCGGGAGGCATCTAGGCTCTCCGGCGACTTCGCCGGCGACGAAGCGCAATCGCAACTAGTCGGGGCCTTCGTCAGGGCGATTGGCCTTCACGACGAGGGCTTGGCGAGCTCGTTGAAGGGCGCCTCCTTCCGGTCGCTCTTCCAGCTGCTCGCGCAATGGCACTGCCTCTTCGTGCTCGATAACGCCAACTGCGCGCTGGGAGCTTCCCTCGCGACGGAGCTCCTCCGCGTCACGCACAAGGCCAAGGTCCTGATGACGTCGAATATGGCGATTGATTTGGACGACGTCCACCGGCAGGTGGTGGTGGTGAGGGAGCTGTCGCTGGGGTCCAGCCGGGAGCTCATCAGGGCCTTGGCCCCGTGGAAAAACGAGAAGGCCATTGCTTCGCTCATTGCAAAGAGCAGAGGCTGCCCTGGAAGCATATGCTCGGAGTTGGAAGCGGAGATGAAGCAGAGAGGGGGGAGATACTCTCAGAAGTGATGTGTGAGAATATGATATTTATACATATATATATATATATATATATATATATATATTCTTGGCCCGAGGAGAGAGGATTAAGGATAGCAGAAGAATTAGATTTTCAATGACATGGCAACGATCGAGCGGGGGAAATACCATTTCCTGCTTTTGACTAGAAACCAAGGGAAATGAGCGACGATGGGCTAATAGAATAGCTTCTCATGTGAGCTCCTCCTACGACGTGTTGTTGACCACCGTGTGTAAAGAGTGAAAAAAGGAAAAACAAAAACAAAAAAAAGAAGCTGAAACAAAGCAAAGAATCTAGACGAAGACGCGGCGGAGGCAAAGCGCCGTCTTAATTATATATTTTTAATGGGAGATCGATATCGATCACGGGTAGGGAGGCGGGATTTCATCAAAGCTGGACATGTATTGTTTAGCAGCTACTTTTGGTCCTTGCCCCTTCTTGTATTCAGATACAGATAGAGAGTAATCCCGACGACGTATGATCGATCGATTTCTTCCAATAATAATAAAAAAAATGTGTGACGCAGAAAAAACCTACAAGCGAATAAGCATGTGCTATGCGAATTTAATTTTAGCAGCTATGTATGCGCATGTGTGATCGAATGCTGCTGCTGTACGTTCTGTTTGCCATTTCATTAGCATTCCTAGACTCGCAGCGAATGCTAGTATGCTGGCATGGTGAACTAGTCCTCTGTGCAGTCGCAATATGATCTAGTGATGATCGATGCACATCTAAACATGGTGAGAGACAAACTATAAAGGTGTACTAGTCCATGTAACAATAATAGACACCGTGTATTGCATGTCTATCATAACAGCGCATGCATGCGCTGTCTCTAACCCTACAGCCTAATGTCTCTAACCATGCACATCGAGTGTACGAGCTGCCTATGTAGCTAGCTAGCTAGCTACACCACACACTGTCAGCTAGAGCATCAGCCAATTTAACTAGTCAACGCTGTCAAGTTCCATGGAGTTAACTAGTTAAGTTAGCCAGACTAGCAAGTGTGAAGATTCGCGTTACATCATTTCAACGCACTGCAGCTAGCTTGTTGGCTTGACTACTCTAGTACTACGCACTAGATTGACACTAGAAATGTGGAATAGCCTGAATTTCAGTAATTGGTCCTTTTGCTAAGCAAAATTTTCCACCTCATCTAGTCATCTCTAGCTAGCTGGCTAAACCTTGTCCATTAGTCTAGTGTAGTTTCACAGTGCAGCCTGTGACGAACTAGAAAAGAACAAGTTTAGCTAGTCTGGCGGCTCGAGCAAGTGACGAATAGAATGGGTTCTCCACACAGTTGTGATCTTGGATTAAACATGCTCATAGGCAACGCTTGGAGCGCAAAATTCGTCATTCTGTCGCTTTGGTTTGTTGCAATCCAGGCTACCAGTAGTGCCATCTAGGTCGAGTGCAACGTAGCTCACGCCAGCTGTGCTAGTGTGTGAGACGGACCGGATGCAATCAATCAATCAAATTTGTTTAAAGGTCATCCTCATCTGTAGCTCATAAATTGCTAGATCAAAGTCATCTCAGCGTTGTTTGCTTCTCTAGTTCCGTTCATCTAGTCATCACTACTTGTTATTAATCACACAACTAGACAACGCTAGCTTGCAAGCGCTATCTAGCTATAGCAACGGTGGTGATGGCTGATTTCAAATGCAACATGTCACGTAATAGATAGCGGGGTACACATTGTGATGTATCATCATGCTGGATTGTAGCACATCTAGACCTGAGAGGCTAGCGACAAACAGTAATTGCCTATCGCTACTACCAAACATGTGCATAGTTGCACGCATACAGCTATATATCACATACACCTAGACAATGGAAGCAAGTATTTAAGAGAAGTTGGCATCGTGGCTGATTTGCACATGTAGCTTCGCTGTGTAGCGCCATTTGCTGCAGCATGTTTGAGTGGAAGAAATCTATCTACATATTACTCAAAACCTACGTTTGACATGTGCATGTAGCACATATGCAACTGCGTTTTGTTAACTCAATACACGTATATCGGCCTGCTTAGTTTTCCGGGGGGGGCGGAGCGACGTCTTGGGCGTCGGGTGCTCCTGATGATTCAGCCTGCTTTTGAGACTCATATAATTTTTTCCTGCACGAAATAAATTCACTCAACCAATTTTTTCCTGCAGGAAATAAATTCTCATTTTCCTTAAAAAAACAAATGATAACAAGAGGAGAAAAAGTGAGCATTCATGGAGAGCGGCGTGGTTGCTGGCTGCGCATGTATGATTGACAGTGTTGTTAGCTGCACGGTGATAGGTGCGACAAAGGCAATGCTATTTACCCTTCTTCCCACAAGCCCTTCGACTCCCCTGAGATATAATAAAAAATGTTAATATTATATATATATATATATATATATATATATATGTGTGCGTATATATATTATATCTAAAATATCATTTCTCTTTGTATTCCAAGGAATTTTAAATACACATGACGTAACCTGGGACAAGTTGGCCGCTCTTCCATTTCTCACGAATGAGAGCCGCCTCGGGGCGTCTGAGAAGACCTCTAGTATTTCCAAGCCCCGTTCCATAACATGTCGGGCACACCAAAGTCCCTCTGGTTGCACGAATAGGAGGACAGGGCGGGAAGGGGGTAGGGCGGATAAGGTAGTTTGATCAACCAATGTGTGCTTTTTTAGACAAAGTCAATCTTATGAAACAATAGGAAGAGTATGTGTTGTTACAGAAAGCAAGACCCGACTTCATTTGGACGCTAGTTCTCAAAAGCTAGAATTAACTCTTATAGTTGAATAATCCAACGTCCTCGATAGAAATCGTGGTGAGTTGTTTTATGATGTAAGGAAAAATCACTGTCGTCGTTTTATGATGTAAGGAAAAATCACTGTCGTCGTCTCTTCTATGAGGATGTTTGAACGTCACTGTTTTGCAACTCTCGAACACGTAGAAAATTACCTTCCATAGCACTGAGGGCACTCGGTAAACTCGTACGAGCTTTTTTGTCTCCTATTGAAACGTCATGGGTACTCAGGTTGAATGTTATGCGGTTCTGAAAAAAGGAGAGGACGACTAGAAAAGTCAATCGGAACGAGGAAGGAGACGCGACCTTCGCGTTAATGCCCTCCATTTCCCCGTAGCACCGCATAAATCGCACTGGGGTTTCGCAGCAATAAAAGCAATAATATTATCTTGTCAGCAAATGAATATTGCACTTGACGAACGAATCGCTTGGTTATAACTATAAGATCCCACAATAGACTTGAGTTTTTATCCCCCCCGTCTCTCAGGTAAGGGGCTGGCTGCGTCGAGCAACCTCCAGATACTTCCCTAGCTAAACCTCTTTGGACGCACCGGCACAACCCCTTGTCCATAGCACGTTAAACAAGAGTCCGATTTTAGATCTGGAATTGCCATATCAGCCTTGGCCTGGGGGTTGTGTGAAAAGTTACTCATACGGCGTGGACCCCTGCTGCAAACAGATGAAAGTAACCTTTGGCATGGTGAATGCAGACACTAACGTCAGAATAGATGCGAAGAAGCCTCTCCGTGTGTTTTCGCGATCTTTCTGCTCGTTACTCGGGGCAAGGGAAGCTATGTGCTTCATTCTCCTCATACCCCTGTTTCGACTCTTAGTACAGTGTTTGAGGCCAGTCAAGCCGCGATAGCCTAACCGCATTCCTTCCCCCCTGACGCGGCTGGGGGGTGTGTTGGCATTCCCTTGGGATAAAATGGACTCGGGTAGGACGAGGAGGGTGATAAGAGTAGTTATAAAGCAGGCGGTGGGCATGGTTCCCCTCCTACGCTTTCCTCGCTCTTGTTCGAGCTTGGACCGTTCAGCGATTTCTCCGCAATATCAGTAAAATAGAAAGGCGTTTAAATTTGAATGACGACATCAAATTTAAAATTATTTAGAACTAATTGCAATGCATTTTATTCCCGATAGAAAAAAATAGGATGCAAACTGAACTCTGAAATATCCTGTTGTCGCCGTTCGTGGTTCGCGGAGAGAGCAACGTGCCGTTCCAGGCGGTTCTAAGCCGAAAACAACGATATTTTTTAGTCGCAATATAAAAATGAAAATTAATGTGATTTTATGGTTAAAATTAGAGGAATATTTCTTGTCGTAGATATAAAATGCATGAGAATTCACACATTTGTGAAAAATAGTAGGGTTCTGCCCCTACCTCTTCTTTTACTTCTGACTCCTCAGCGCAATCAGCACTGGGACTGGGGGAACGAAGAATCGGAACTCCTAAGAGCGAAGTGAAATGGGAGCGCGATTATGTGTTGGTAAGGCCGTTTGGATAATTTGTATTTTGCATACACGTTTTATACACATTCCTCATTTAACCATTTGTAGCTATTACAATGCGTGCTGACTAGTGTGACTTCCCCTGTATAACTCATTTCCAGGCAATAATCATGAAACTGCGGAGAAGGAAGAGCACTTGCGCCATCTGCTGGCTGCAAACTGGCCTCGATCTGTGCAGATCAATGCGAGGCGCTGCCCTCTCAACGGTATCCGAGCTTGACTTATGATGTATATATATATATATATATATATATATATATATATGTATATTTGTATGTATAGTGCAACATCGCTATCATCGTTCAAAGATATCATTTTGATATAATGAGTAGATGTCATTTATACCAGCTTCTCAGTTTCCTCCCATTATTATCCTCGTAGTAAGTGATCCCATCATAACTGTTGCTGAACGACATTCTTCAGGTGAGAAGGTCAAATTGAAGAAAGGAGAGAAGATACTGTATTTCGTCAGACACGGTAATTGATATTTGCAATATCGTGTAAAGATATCCGTTTGGCAATCAAGGAGATCGCAGACTCATGTGTCCTCCGTAACCTCTAAATAGGCCAGGGATTCCACAATAAAGCAGCTGCGGAGTCGAAGTTCAAATGTGACTGTGGGAGTGAAAATACGGGGAATTGTCCGTATTTGGATGAGAAACTCGTAGACCCACACCTCACTGAAGTTGGTAAGATGCAAATGGAGCCGCTGTCAAAGATCACCGAAAAGCTGCATTCTCAGCCCGAGATTGTCTTCGTATCTCCCCTTGCGAGGGCTATCCAGACTGCCCTATTCGGTTTTTCTTCACTCGTTGAGGATGATGGCCAGACGAAGATTCCTTTCATCGCAGATAGGAATGCAAGGGAAACAGCTGGACTCCACATGTGTGATAAAAGGCGAAGCTTGAAAGACATCAAAGCAGAGTTTCCCTTCGTTGATTTTTCGAACATTCAGGACGAGCAAGACAAGCTCTGGACCCCGGAGAGAGAAGCGCCAAAGTCGCTGATTTTGAGAGCGTACCTTTTCATGCTGGGGATCCGGCAGCGAAAGGAGGATATCATCGGTGTCGTTTCGCACTCGGGGTGGCTGTTAACGCTGTTCAATTGCGTAATGAGCACCAAGGACCCCAGTTTGAAAGAATGGTTCCAAACAGCGGAGTTGAGGGCTGTGATCGTGTCGTGGGATGCGAAGAATGAACGACAAATAGAAAAAAAGGACGATTAGTCATCTCGCAGTGACGAGTCTACGATGCTCGAGCTACTATCAGGTCATGCAAGGGCCGCCAAGTTGAGGGGACACGTTTAACGCTGAAGGCAACTACGGCATTTTGCATGGTCTATTATGATGCGAACCATTCAATGTTCCATTCCTCAAACATGTGATCACTGCAAGTTGTTTGATGAAACGATGTCACTTTTGTCACAAGCGATGCAGTTATCGGCACTGAAAGACCATCTTGCTGCGCTCGTCACCTAGTCACGTGGTACATGCGCAACGAATTTACTTCTAGGTAGATAGAGCACCCATTTATTGGGAAAAATGCGACACTTGCGACATGCAGCAATGCTGAACAACATGCATATGTGGAGTTGAAAATCAGACACACCATTACAACCCAAAGTCATGGAATCTTGCAAGCTTGCCATGCTAGCATGCATGCATGCGCATCAAAGATCGTTCTAGCTAGCGTTGTGCGCAGTCTGTAGAACAATGCATTCTATCGTTTACAAATCTAGAAATGATGCATTGCTACATTGCGTGCTGCACAGTGGCCATGGACACAATCACTGCACACTGCACACGTCTAGAATTGTTGGATCTGGAGATGCCTAGCCTAGCAGCTAGCTGGATGTGCGTGATCGCGCATTGCACGTGAGGGCAGAAGCTAGCGCAACACAAACAGCACACTGGCACATGCTGGCATGGGCATCACATGTGAGTTCCAGAGTTCTGGAATTGCGCACGATGAGTTCAGCAAACACGCATGGTGAACTCTGAAACTACTAGACTAGTCTAGTAGTAAATCTGTATGCTAGCAGCCAAAATGCAAAAAATTTAGGTGCCCTGCGTGTGCTCGCTATGCAAGTTGCACACAGCTGCTAGACAGCGCAACGCTCTGGCAATGGAACGGTTGACCCGCCATCGGAAGTCTGGAAGACCTTCAAGCACACTTGAACAATGTGCACACACTAGCACCGGCATCCATGCCAGCATGCATTATGGCTTCAGCACCAGAGCAGCATGCATGGTTAGATGTGTTTGTGGATGGGCTGCCACGCCAACACGCCACACAGTGCTGTGACATGCGCCAGCCTTCTTGCACGTTCTGGCCTGGCTAGCTAGCTAGCTAGGCGCACAAACGATCAGCGAGCACTCTGGTGAATCACACGCACGGCTCTGGATCTGACCAATGAACGAAGGAAGCGATGAGAAAAGCTTCCCAAGATGCTGCCATGCCCCCATCTAGCCATCCATGCCGCTGACACGCACATCTGGATCCTTCCCTTTTCGGGGTCCCTCGCTGTGTGGTGGGCCACTTTCAGTGCCTGCGACAATCCTAAAATTCCAATTTCGGTGCCTGCGACAAATTTGAAATGCCCATTTTAGTGCTTGCGACATGCGTAAGCCTCCCATTTCAGTGCCTGCGACACGCCTGATATTCCAATTTCAGTGTCTGCGACAATCGCCGGAACGGAAGTCCCCCCTCCCACGCAAAGAAGCACACCCACCTACCCACCACGCCATCGCCAAATTCGAGAGACAATAGCAAATGTCTTTCGTCCCAAAGCTATGGAAGATATCCGGCGAGACTGTGGAGGAGGATAAGGCTGTTAGGAATGCGGTACGGCTTGTAAACTAAGCTATCATTGCGGGATGTTTTGATCATTTTCACACATCGTCGATGTTGCTGTCACCTCAGCTGCAGAACTGGGTTCGAAGCTCGCTCCCCTTGGAAGAACAAAACGGCGAAGCGTATGACAGGGCGAGTTCATTGTTGCCAGGCCTCGTTCTCTCGTAATGCGTGGTGATGCTAACATTGGCCTGAACAAATGATAATTATGTTTTAAATGTGCAGCTACATGAGAGGCACCCCAGTTGACTCAACAGTAGAGGTAAGACGAAATACGCTGACCCTATCACATGATGTTCGAATCATACAAATATGGATGGGGGGAGGAGGGAGTCGCGTCACCTCTCTTTTCCTTTTCAATATCTTTTCTTATCACATATCTTCGCACACCGGATTGAATACGCAGAAGTAAAAGCTTTCAATCCCGCAAAGCTGCAAGCGATCACCGCTCATGATTTTCTCCCAATATAACAGATATGGGGGCTGCAGAAAGCGGGGGTTTATAACGAGAAGATCGGGATCGTCAAGCATATCGACAAGATCAAGGTTTGTCTTACGCAAAAAAAAACGATGTTTTATGCTGTATTCACGTATTTCTAATGCTCATATGATTCAAGCATGCATCAGGTTTTCATTTAGTTTCACCCTTCCCCCCATTCCCCTTCCACATCCCTCTAATTCTTAGGACCGCGTCCATGTAGAAATCGTTAACGTAAGGCTTGTTTTGATAAATTCTCGTAACAATGAGCTATATGAACGATGAGCACGTGAAAAAGCATGGAAATGGGGGTATTAAGATATAAAGCTATTATCATTTTTTTGCACATTAAAAAGCCGCACAAGACAGTGAGGGTGAAGGGAGAGAATCTCCTGCTTTTTTCTCGAGGAACTAACTTTAAAGCGCCTTCACCAGTAAACTGCAAGGTGCGTTAATACATCGCCCAATATACACAACCCGCGTGTTTCGATGAGCGCGAAAGATCATGTGGATCAATATAGCGACAGCATTGCTTGTGGCCTTCGTTTGGTTGCCATACTCAAAATAAACGACACTGCCCTGCACGAGCGGCATTTGGATTAGTTTTGTGCACCATCGTACAGTTAGCTGCGGATTCCGCCACTCTGTGCTCTATGCTATAGAGGAGAAACAAAAGCTTCTTGATTTTATAGTCGATAGATAGTGTAATATAGCCACTACATATATAATGACATATTGATGATAGGTTGTCGTTATTGGGGCCGGGTGTGCAGGAATAGCAGCCGCAAATCGCCTTAAAAAACTGGGTTTCATGATCTTCTCTCCCTCTCCCCGCTCTTCCTGATGTTTGCTACTTGCGTTTCGAGCCAGTTCTCGTTTGATGATGATGATGACGATGATGATAATGATGATGATGACGGTGATAATATAATCGGGAGGGAAAATATATGAGGGTGGGGAGGGGGGTGGGGGGGGGAGAGAGAGAAAGAGAGAAGATCTATCTTATCTCTGATTTTTAGGAACAATTCGTCAGGTATTGATGTCGTTGTGTTGGAGGGCCGAGATCGTATAGGAGGAAGAATGTGACAAAGCACTAAAATACCACACAAAATAACGATTTCATCAAGAAAATACCACATGAGCACATATGCGCGCACACACACGCGACGACTTTTGACAACACAAACACGCGAAATGAAAGCTTTCTAGGATTGGCCTTTTTGTTTGACTTGTAGCATCATTTTCAACGGCATTTTGTGTCTGTGTGTGTGTGAGTGTGTGTGTGTGTGTGTGTGGGTAGATGTGTGTGCGTGTGTGCGCGCGCGCGCGTGCATCTAGTGGATCTGTGCTTGATTGTGGTCGGGAGGGATGGAAGGATGGGGTCTTTCTCGTCATGTGTGTCAATTTGCCAAGGAGGAAGTGGAGAAGATAACGTGCTTATATGTAAATTATAATATATATATATATATATATATATATATATATATATATATTATATCGATATTGTTATTACTATTTAGATATACACACACGTTCGGTGCAGCAGCGGCCGCTGCTGCTAAATCCCAGTACTAGCAAGGAGGAGAAGAAACAAGGAGGAGGGGGAGGAGGAAAAGGAGAAGAAGATCTCAAGAATGCAGAGAAAGATAACGATAATGATGATGATAATGATGGCGACGGGGAGCAGGACACCGGCAAAAAACAGAAGAAGAAGAAGAAAAAGAGGAAGAAGAAAAAGAAGAAATCATCACCAGAGAACAACACAGCAGAAGAAGCAGCACAGCAATCAGCTTCAAAGACGACAATTAAAGCGGATCTGGGCGCAAACTATATGCATAAATGCTGGGTACTAAAACGCCTCTTCTTGCGCTGCTTGAGTCGTGAGCTTTTTCGCTGCTCGATGAGTACACTAGTGAGAAGGATCTCTAATCGTATTTCTGCCGCATACACGCTCCATTCTTTTCGTCGTTGTTAGCTTTGGTTGCGGTGATGACTGGGGGTGATGGTTTGCGTTATGTGTGTGGGTATTGCGTAAGGCTAAGGAGGGTCAGCCAGTGTTCCAACTAGCACATAAACTAGGGATAAGAGTAGGCCTTGCTGCTGGTAATACGCGTTGTTGGTGTTGGTGCTTGATGCTGTTTGTTGTTGTTGTTGTTGGTGGTGGTGGTGGTAGTCTACGATAGCGGGAGAGTGTACTACTTATGGCGTTGTTGTTTATAGATATTTTATTTAAAAATAATGTAATATAAATTATGTATTGTATATATATATATATATATGTATATAACACTGACGCAATGCTTTCAACACACATAAAATACACAGTTTTATTTAAAATATTATATAATTTATAAAAATTAATATATGAATACAGATCAAAAGATAACTTATATATTTTAATATAAATATATATACCCCCCCCCACAACTCCTTTGGACGCCATTTGCTATGCTTGCGTATGAGGTCAAGCTGTTTAAACATCGAGATTTATTGATGATTTCTCTCTCTCTCTCTCTCTCTCTCTCTCTCTCTCTCTCTTCCTTGTGTGTGTGTGTGTGTGTGTGTTTGTGTGTGTGTAGGAAAGGCAATCCCAACAGTAACGGTCGCAAGATGCCATGTTAGAAACACAAAGCATCATGCCAGGTAGCATAAAGCACTTCCAAACGACTGCTTTCCTGGAAATCCGTGTCACAAGTTCTCTCATACGATAGTAGACACTAATACCATCGTGCAACCTCACTCCGCACTATTGGCACTGAACATGCTGTATAAGAACCAGACGCACACATAAAGAAAAACAAATTCAAAACATTATAACGCTTCGTTTCCCCATACCCCCCCCTCCCGGCCAACACCTTTCTCCCTCCCTTCCACAATACTCGACTGCTTTTACCCTTTTTCGGAATCGATTTATCCTGCCGCATATGCGCCATCTGTTTGATTCATGGAGAATCGAAAGCTCGCGCACGAGTGATATGCGTGTTCCTTCTATCCAGAATGTCAAAGCTAGCATTGACCTTGAAAAACGCGGATATATCCGTCGCTCAGCTCCTCTCCAGCAGCGAGGAGTACGTTCATAAGAGAATGCACACGGTTGGTAGTCGGGCTATTTGCTCGGTTGGTGATGAGGATGGTAGAGTGATGAGGGTGGTGGTGATTATCCCTATGGTATGTATATCGGTAACGTGATACAATATTATAAATATATATATATATATATATATATATATATATATATTATATATATATATAATACCCAAGTTTTTAATTTTCATTTTCGGGGTACACTGTTTTTCCAACCCCACCCCGGAATGACAATTGACAGAGGAAGTTCAGCCCTTTGGAGAAAGCTATTCCCTACAAGATTACATGGGGGCAAGGGGGTAGCATGGGATTCCAGAGCAAAACCATGCTTCCCCCCCCCCCCCCCCCCTCTCTATAGTCGATGAGGATGCCATATGAGTGGTTTTATTTTTCGATTTCATTTTGCGGTATAATGATAACAACTGCGCGACGAGAGAAATAAACTGCAAGAAGACTCGACGCATTAAAAAGAACGCGCTGATATTATACATGTGTTTACACACACAAAGATATATATATATATATATATATATATATATATAATATGACCAATAGTCGGTTATGATCATCAACTCTGTCTCCATATATGAAAGGCTATGTGTCAGAGCTCGAAGATACCGGATTAGCATTAATAGCCGGTAACAACGCCAAGATGCAATATCATTGCCATCGAAGCACTCACGCATGCATTTAGCGCTGCTTTGCGGAACGGAGAGGGTATTCATCGTATCTCTTATTTACATCAAAGATGTGCAATGCTTTACCCAGGTGATGGCAAAACAGGCCTGGAGGGTTACGAAGATCAGGATCATATTGGAAGGTAGCGACGCGAAGATTGCCAGCACTAAACAGATGCATGTAGCGTATGTGTGAAGAGAGGCCAGGATGTTTTGAAAGAACACGCATGTGGGGTGAAGTGGAGGTCTTGTTCATATGGGATCTTAATTGTACGATTACAAGGGGTGGGGTTGGAGTGTCTAAGGCTTCTCGTTGCGCGTAATCAGTCAGTATACACGTATATAATATATATATATATATATATATATATATATATTACTAGTGTATGCTTGGAATTGTGCGTTTGCGCTATGAGCAATAGTTCTCTGTGGTTGTGTTTCTTTCTCTCTCTCTATCTCTCCCGCTCTCTCTCCCTCTCTCTTACTCCCTCTCTCTATGTGTGTGTGTGTGTGTGCGTGTAGTGAGCACCATGTACGGCAAGTCGCTGCTTTGATGGAGAAGCAAATACGCGAAAATGACAATCCTAAGATTCATAAGTGCGACCCTGCTACTGGAGGTCGGTACAAGAACAACACCACAGAGATCAATTACGGCTTAAATCTGTCGCAGTTGTATATATATATATATATATATATATATATATATATATTAGTATGTGTGTGTGTGTGTGTGTGTGTGTGTGTGCGTGTGTGCGTGTACGCTCTATCCTGTTGTGACAATGTATTGTTCTGTAACGTCGTTGCGACACCCATTCATTGACTGCTGACATCGTGTCTTGTTCTTCTTCTTGTTGTTGTTCCCCTCCTCCTTCCTCCTCCTCCTCCTCGAGAGAGAGAGAGAGAGAGAGAGAGAGAGAGAGAGAGAGAGAGAGAGAGAGAGAGAGAGAGAGAGAT